>JAHUYU010000639.1:0-19454 GCA_030439765.1 Tripidium arundinaceum | reverse complement strand
CGGACATGATGTTTATGCTTGCTCCAAGGTCGCAGTAGGCGTTGGGGAAAGTTCTTGCCCCAATTGAGCACTCGATGGTTGGCCGGCCAGGATCTTCCTTCTTGGTGATGAAGGGTGGATCGAGAGGATAGTCGTAGGTTGGCCGGTTCAGAGGCTTACCAAACCTCGATGTAACTAGTTTTACAGTTTCAATAGGAGGTTCTGGTTGCCCCGGGACTTTTTCCATTATTTTCAGCAGAAAAAGTAGAAGCAATCTGAGCTAATTGAGTTTCTATCATTTTGTTAAAGCTCAGTTGATTCTTAACAGAGGAGGATAAACTTTCAATTTTAGAATTTATATTTTCAAGCACTTTATCATTATTCATCAACTTTTTAGTGATATTTTCATTAATTTTGGCTTGGCCTAAAACCAAGTCTTTCAAGGAATGTTGATTCGAATTGTAATTGGAATTGAAATTTGAATTACCTCCTTGAAATGGTGGACGTTGTTGATTGTTCCACCTGTTATTGCCTCCTGGTTGGCGGAACCCATTGTTTATGTAGGCAGCATCTTCACGGGTCTCGGGGCAGTCATTCCCCGAGTGGCCAACATCACCACAGACCTCGCAGGTCATCTGCGAGTCCATAGCTTTGACAGTGCCTTGTATTTCCTTTTCATTGGCACGTTCGTCGAGTCTTTTCATAAGGAGGTCTAATTTGGCAGCGAGCATATCTGTCTCCTTCACGGTATGCATGCCTTTTTGTTGTTTTCTTTCCTCTCCCCAACTTTGGTTGGTTACCATTTTATCGATCAGAGCCGTAGCTCCGGTGGTGGTGAGTGAGAGGAATGCCCCTCCAGCAGCAGCATCAAGGTGCCCTTTTGACATGGGCGTTAACCCATCATAAAAGTTCTGGAGCACTAGCCAGCTTTCCATACCGTGGTGTGGGCAGGCGAGGATGTATTCTTGCAGCCTTTCCCATGCCTCGGGTATGGTTTCAGTGGAATTTTGCTGGAAGTTGGCAATTCTTCCCCTCAGGGCAATGGTTTTGCCCATGGGGAAGAACTTCTCGAGAAACGCCATGGAGCATTTTGCCCATGTGTCGACTGCTTCCTTGTCCTTGTAGAACCACTGTTTCGCCTTCCCCACAAGGGAGAAGGGAAACAGACGGAGCCTGATGATCTCTCGTGCAACATCCTTGATAACGATAGTGTCGCACAACTCAAGGAAGTGTTGGAGATGCGCATTTGCGTCTTCGCTTGGCAAGCCGCAGAACGGGCTTGCCTGCACCATTGTAATGAGCCCGGTACGAAGCTCAAAGTTCTTGTCACCTACGTTGACAGCGGGCCCGGTGGGCACGTTGGCAATGGCCGGGACAGAGAATTCGCGGAGGGTCTTCTGGGCCATAGCGGTAGTAGCGGATGGTGCGGGGTTGACTGGTTCAGCTGACGGTGGAGTAGCAGAAGAAGAAGCGGCACGAGACCGGTTCTTCCTTAGGAGTGCCTCCGGATTGCTGATGTAGTTGTTCGGCAGGGAGAAACCAGTCATACACTATCCTGTTTTCATCCACAACAGGAGAAAACAAGCAGAGTTAGCCTGCACAAGCAGTGGTTACCATGCATGCATATCATCATGAACATGTCCTACTAGATCTTATACACCAATGCCTTCCCCGGCAACGGCGCCAGAAATGCTTGTAGGCATTTCTTAGCGTCGTCACCAAGAATAGAGGTAGGATCCATCCCCGGCAACGGCGCCAGAAATGCTTGTTGGCATTTCCTAGCATCACTGCCAGAAAAGCCAATGACACTAGAGAATGTCAACCGGTAAATCTTAACGATTACAGATTTAACTCCGCAAGCGCACGGAAATACCGTTGTAGCATTTCACCCGGAAGTATTTCAGGGTATCGTTATTTATATTTCCCAAAGGAAGGCATGGTGTAAAGAGTCTAGTATGGATATGAACAAGATAACATGTTTGCAAAGATGAACCAAATGCTTATGGCAGGGGTAAACATGATAGTTTTGGGATAGTGTGACACACACTCGAGTCTAACACCTGAGCAGAGAAAGAAGGAAGAAGGACTAAAGAATAAAAGAATAAATCTATGAGAGCAGGCATATCCTTGATACAGCTATGCAAAGAATAGTAAGTAATCATACATGTACATGAGTAAGAGCTAGCGCTAAGTGTGAGATAGGTCGGGAGGCCACCGAGTACTGGTCTGCCAGCAACCTCATGTGACAATTTACGTACTCCTACACCATACCCGAACGTGGGGATTACGAAGGACGGACAGGGCTGTCACCACCTGCCGCCTACCCCTCAACCGTGGAGCATGAAATGCATTCACTTGTTTCTATATACCCGAGCACCATGCTCGCGTATAGAGAAACTACCCAAGCCCCCGGGTCCCCGACCCTACGGATCGACAGGTAAGAAGCTTGGGCACACCCGAAAGCACGATGAACCGCCACCTCAACTTAGCTCTATTTCTTATCATAAACATGATATGAATGATTAAGCATAAAGTTCTACATGGCAACATCATGACATATAAACTATAGAGTAGCTCATATATCAAGATAATATCATGAGAACTATACTCTAGTTTACTTGCATAACTATATCGATAAAGTGAAGACAAGACTTTGGAGAAATGATTCATCTTATTCATACCAAGATTCTTCTCCAAGGAGTCAAGCCCTCCAAGGTAGCTTTGCCTTGCTCTAGCACTACTAAGAAAAAGGTAAAAACTAGAGAGGTGTGCTCAAGATGTGTTGACTCAAGGTGGTGTGTGTGATATGAGAGCACTACCCCTCCTTTTATACATAAAGGAGGTCGGTTTGGGGTGCCATAAAATAGGAAACTAGCCTACACCGCCTCTACATGTCGGCATGCAACCGCCAGAGAAAGGTGGGCCCGAGGGGAGCCAGTGGCGGTGCGGCCGCACCCTGGCCCGCTTCTCTCGCCACCGCCTTTCTCTGGTGGGCTTTTGGTTGGACCAGGGTTGCCTTCACGTAGGTGTTCGGCCCAAATTTTGCATGAAAGTGGGCCTTTGCTTGACTCCTTGGTATATGATCTGCGTTACGCTTCCAATGTTGGCGTCTTTTGATTCTTGTTCCACTGTATTTTGGTATAGTCTCTGCAAAATAATAAGCTTCCAATACAAGTGGAACTTTGTCAATAGTGAAAGCATATGTGTCAAAGGTATGTTCATTTCTCCTGCTTTTTATTGCAAAAAAATAGAGGCAACTTGCGATACAACAATTTTTTTTTCTTTTATTTTAAAGTTCACCAGATTTTTATTTAGTCAAGCAAAGCCTTTACTCAGCAAATTTTAGTTCAATGATCATTTTAACAAAATATTAATCTGATCAAGGTAGGCTAATAATCTAAGCACCAAGCTTAAATTAAGAGCCTATGGAAATATGATGGATCGAATCATCATATTCCAAACCAAAACTTACTTTGCAAAGAATTTTGCAAGATAAAAACAAATTTTTGGAAAGGTGAACTATATTTATAAGAGGTGTTTTTATTATTATTAAATATATAAAGTAAGATAACTACCGATTACCTTCGGCAAGGGCTCACCTTTTAAAGTCCAATGAGCAGGACTTTTCTCCTTCTCATTTTGTTGATGGAGCGTCCGGTCCAGGAGAAGTAGACGCGGATGGCTGCTTCACTCGCCACACCTGTTTAGTTTTCTTTGGCAGCGTGGGTGTGGCGGGCTTGGTTTCTTTCTTTCATTTGGAGATGCCTTTTTCTGTGGCTCCGGCTTTTTCTTTGATTCTTTGATAATTTTAGAGGGTTGTTTATATGTTCAGGTTGTATTTCCACCTCTCTTATGCCCTGTTTATTTGGTCCGTATTTGATACGGATCATGGAGCACTGTTCGATGCAAGGGAAGAACACCATAACTTTTGGTACGGGAAGTTTGAGTCAGGCGACAAGCAAATCCAGAAGATGGAAGGACGGTGGATCACGCCTGAGAACCATGCGCACGGTCACCTTCAGCGTGCTCATGGGTGTTGGCGGTCACTAACGACCATATCCGACCGCCAATTATAATCCAAAAGCAGGAGAAATGAACATACCTTTGACACATATGCTTTCACTATTGACAAAGTTCCACTTGTATTGGAAGCTTATTATTTTGCAGAGACTATACCAAAATACAGTGGAACAAGAATCAAAAGACGCCAACATTGGAAGCGTAACGCAGATCATATACCAAGGAGTCAAGCAAAGGCCCACTTTCATGCAAAATTTGGGCCGAACACCTACGTGAAGGCAACCCTGGTCCAACCAAAAGCCCACCAGAGAAAGGCGGTGGCGAGAGAAGCGGGCCAGGGTGCGGCCGCACCGCCACTGGCTCCCCTCGGGCCCACCTTTCTCTGGCGGTTGCATGCCGACATGTAGAGGCGGTGTAGGCTAGTTTCCTATTTTATGGCACCCCAAACCGACCTCCTTTATGTATAAAAGGAGGGGTAGTGCTCTCATATCACACACACCACCTTGAGTCAACACATCTTGAGCACACCTCTCTAGTTTTTACCTTTTTCTTAGTAGTGCTAGAGCAAGGCAAAGCTACCTTGGAGGGCTTGACTCCTTGGAGAAGAATCTTGGTATGAATAAGATGAATCATTTCTCCAAAGTCTTGTCTTCACTTTATCGATATAGTTATGCAAGTAAACTAGAGTATAGTTCTCATGATATTATCTTGATATATGAGCTACTCTATAGTTTATATGTCATGATGTTGCCATGTAGAACTTTATGCTTAATCATTCATATCATGTTTATGATAAGAAATAGAGCTAAGTTGAGGTGGCGGTTCATCGTGCTTTCGGGTGTGCCCAAGCTTCTTACCTGTCGATCCGTAGGGTCGGGGACCCGGGGGGCTTGGGTAGTTTCTCTATACGCGAGCATGGTGCTCGGGTATATAGAAACAAGTGAATGCATTTCATGCTCCACGGTTGAGGGGTAGGCGGCAGGTGGTGACAGCCCTGTCCGTCCTTCGTAATCCCCCACGTTCGGGTATGGTGTAGGAGTACGTAAATTGTCACATGAGGTTGCTGGCAGACCAGTACTCGGTGGCCTCCCGACCTATCTCACACTTAGCGCTAGCTCTTACTCATGTACATGTATGATTACTTACTATTCTTTGCATAGCTGTATCAAGGATATGCCTGCTCTCATAGATTTATTCTTTTATTCTTTAGTCCTTCTTCCTTCTTTCTCTGCTCAGGTGTTAGACTCGAGTGTGTGTCACACTATCCCAAAACTATCATGTTTACCCCTGCCATAAGCATTTGGTTCATCTTTGCAAACATGTTATCTTGTTCATATCCATACTAGACTCTTTACACCATGCCTTCCTTTGGGAAAATATAAATAACGATACCCTGAAATACTTCCGGGTGAAATGCTACAACGGTATTTCCGTGCGCTTGCGGAGTTAAATCTGTAATCGTTAAGATTTACCGGTTGACATTCTCTAGTGTCATTGGCTTTTCTGGCAGTGATGCTAGGAAATGCCAACAAGCATTTCTGGCGCCGTTGCCGGGGATGGATCCTACCTCTATTCTTGGTGACGACGCTAAGAAATGCCTACAAGCATTTCTGGCGCCGTTGCCGGGGAAGGCATTGGTGTATAAGATCTAGTAGGACATGTTCATGATGATATGCATGCATGGTAACCACTGCTTGTGCAGGCTAACTCTGCTTGTTTTCTCCTGTTGTGGATGAAAACAGGATAGTGTATGACTGGTTTCTCCCTGCCGAACAACTACATCAGCAATCCGGAGGCACTCCTAAGGAAGAACCGGTCTCGTGCCGCTTCTTCTTCTGCTACTCCACCGTCAGCTGAACCAGTCAACCCCGCACCATCCGCTACTACCGCTATGGCCCAGAAGACCCTCCGCGAATTCTCTGTCCCGGCCATTGCCAACGTGCCACCGGGCCCGCTGTCAACGTAGGTGACAAGAACTTTGAGCTTCGTACCGGGCTCATTACAATGGTGCAGGCAAGCCCGTTCTGCGGCTTGCCAAGCGAAGACGCAAATGCGCATCTCCAACACTTCCTTGAGTTGTGCGACACTATCGTTATCAAGGATGTTGCACGAGAGATCATCAGGCTCCGTCTGTTTCCCTTCTCCCTTGTGGGGAAGGCGAAACAGTGGTTCTACAAGGACAAGGAAGCAGTCGACACATGGGCAAAATGCTCCATGGCGTTTCTCGAGAAGTTCTTCCCCATGGGCAAAACCATTGCCCTGAGGGAAGAATTGCCAACTTCCAGCAAAATTCCACTGAAACCATACCCGAGGCATGGGAAAGGCTGCAAGAATACATCCTCGCCTGCCCACACCACGGTATGGAAAGCTGGCTAGTGCTCCAGAACTTTTATGATGGGTTAACGCCCATGTCAAAAGGGCACCTTGATGCTGCTGCTGGAGGGGCATTCCTCTCACTCACCACCACCGGAGCTACGGCTCTGATCGATAAAATGGTAACCAACCAAAGTTGGGGAGAGGAAAGAAAACAACAAAAAGGCATGCATACCGTGAAGGAGACAGATATGCTCGCTGCCAAATTAGACCTCCTTATGAAAAGACTCGACGAACGTGCCAATGAAAAGGAAATACAAGGCACTGTCAAAGCTATGGACTCGCAGATGACCTGCGAGGTCTGTGGTGATGTTGGCCACTCGGGGAATGACTGCCCCGAGACCCGTGAAGATGCTGCCTACATAAACAATGGGTTCCGCCAACCAGGAGGCAATAACAGGTGGAACAATCAACAACGTCCACCATTTCAAGGAGGTAATTCAAATTTCAATTCCAATTACAATTCGAATCAACATTCCTTGAAAGACTTGGTTTTAGGCCAAGCCAAAATTAATGAAAATATCACTAAAAAGTTGATGAATAATGATAAAGTGCTTGAAAATATAAATTCTAAAATTGAAAGTTTATCCTCCTCTGTTAAGAATCAACTGAGCTTTAACAAAATGATAGAAACTCAATTAGCTCAGATTGCTTCTACTTTTTCTGCTGAAAATAATGGAAAAAGTCCCGGGCAACCAGAACCTCCTATTGAAACTGTAAAACTAGTTACATCGAGGTTTGGTAAGCCTCTGAACCGGCCAACCTACGACTATCCTCTCGATCCACCCTTCATCACCAAGAAGGAAGATCCTGGCCGGCCAACCATCGAGTGCTCAATTGGGGCAAGAACTTTCCCCAACGCCTACTGCGACCTTGGAGCAAGCATAAACATCATGTCCAAGGTAACATATGATAATTTACTATACGGACCTCTGTCAACCACAGATATCCAGTTG
The DNA here is from genome assembly GCA_030439765.1 of Tripidium arundinaceum. Classification (NCBI taxonomy): domain Eukaryota; kingdom Viridiplantae; phylum Streptophyta; class Magnoliopsida; order Poales; family Poaceae; genus Tripidium; species Tripidium arundinaceum. The sequence goes on along the minus strand of JAHUYU010000639.1, from coordinate 12,126 downwards.
CAGCTGGTAGATCAATCTATACGAGCACCAGAGGGAATAGCTAAAGATATACTGGTAAGAATCCAAGGAAGCTATGTCCCCACAGACTTCTTCGTCCTTGACATGGGCGATGACGACGAAGTACCCCTTCTTCTGGGAAGGCCATTCCTGAACACGACAAACGCAATCATCTATGTGGGAACGGGGCGCATCCACTTCCAGCTTCCGGGTCAGGTAGTAAAATGTCATTTCAATGGATATCATATATGCAACCCAGTTAAGGTAAAAAGATCCGGAAGCCGCCCAGCACCAAGAAGGGGGAAACACTCCCCAAACATGAGGACATCATACCAACATCAAGAACAGTGCTCCATGATCCGTATCAAATACGGACCAAATAAACAGGGCATAAGAGAGGTGGAAATACAACCTGAACATATAAACAACCCTCTAAAATTATCAAAGAATCAAAGAAAAAGCCGGAGCCACAGAAAAAGGCATCTCCAAATGAAAAGAAAGAAACCAAGCCCGCCACACCCACGCTGCCAAAGAAAACTAAACAGGTGTGGCGAGTGAAGCAGCCATCCGCGTCTACTTCTCCTGGACCGGACGCTCCATCAACAAAATGAGAAGGAGAAAAGTCCTGCTCATTGGACTTTAAAAGGTGAGCCCTTGCCGAAGGTAATCGGTAGTTATCTTACTTTGCAAAGAATTTTGCAAGATAAAAACAAATTTTTGGAAAGGTGAACTATATTTATAAGAGGTGTTTTTATTATTATTAAATATATAAAGTAAGATAACTACCGATTACCTTCGGCAAGGGCTCACCTTTTAAAGTCCAATGAGCAGGACTTTTCTCCTTCTCATTTTGTTGATGGAGCGTCCGGTCCAGGAGAAGTAGACGCGGATGGCTGCTTCACTCGCCACACCTGTTTAGTTTTCTTTGGCAGCGTGGGTGTGGCGGGCTTGGTTTCTTTCTTTTCATTTGGAGATGCCTTTTTCTGTGGCTCCGGCTTTTTCTTTGATTCTTTGATAATTTTAGAGGGGTTGTTTATATGTTCAGGTTGTATTTCCACCTCTCTTATGCCCTGTTTATTTGGTCCGTATTTGATACGGATCATGGAGCACTGTTCTTGATGTTGGTATGATGTCCTCATGTTTGGGGAGTGTTTCCCCCTTCTTGGTGCTGGGCGGCTTCCGGATCTTTTTACCTTAACTGGGTTGCATATATGATATCCATTGAAATGACATTTTACTACCTGACCCGGAAGCTGGAAGTGGATGCGCCCCGTTCCCACATAGATGATTGCGTTTGTCGTGTTCAGGAATGGCCTTCCCAGAAGAAGGGGTACTTCGTCGTCATCGCCCATGTCAAGGACGAAGAAGTCTGTGGGGACATAGCTTCCTTGGATTCTTACCAGTATATCTTTAGCTATTCCCTCTGGTGCTCGTATAGATTGATCTACCAGCTGCAACTGGATATCTGTGGTTGACAGAGGTCCGTATAGTAAATTATCATATGTTACCTTGGACATGATGTTTATGCTTGCTCCAAGGTCGCAGTAGGCGTTGGGGAAAGTTCTTGCCCCAATTGAGCACTCGATGGTTGGCCGGCCAGGATCTTCCTTCTTGGTGATGAAGGGTGGATCGAGAGGATAGTCGTAGGTTGGCCGGTTCAGAGGCTTACCAAACCTCGATGTAACTAGTTTTACAGTTTCAATAGGAGGTTCTGGTTGCCCCGGGACTTTTTCCATTATTTTCAGCAGAAAAAGTAGAAGCAATCTGAGCTAATTGAGTTTCTATCATTTTGTTAAAGCTCAGTTGATTCTTAACAGAGGAGGATAAACTTTCAATTTTAGAATTTATATTTTCAAGCACTTTATCATTATTCATCAACTTTTTAGTGATATTTTCATTAATTTTGGCTTGGCCTAAAACCAAGTCTTTCAAGGAATGTTGATTCGAATTGTAATTGGAATTGAAATTTGAATTACCTCCTTGAAATGGTGGACGTTGTTGATTGTTCCACCTGTTATTGCCTCCTGGTTGGCGGAACCCATTGTTTATGTAGGCAGCATCTTCACGGGTCTCGGGGCAGTCATTCCCCGAGTGGCCAACATCACCACAGACCTCGCAGGTCATCTGCGAGTCCATAGCTTTGACAGTGCCTTGTATTTCCTTTTCATTGGCACGTTCGTCGAGTCTTTTCATAAGGAGGTCTAATTTGGCAGCGAGCATATCTGTCTCCTTCACGGTATGCATGCCTTTTTGTTGTTTTCTTTCCTCTCCCCAACTTTGGTTGGTTACCATTTTATCGATCAGAGCCGTAGCTCCGGTGGTGGTGAGTGAGAGGAATGCCCCTCCAGCAGCAGCATCAAGGTGCCCTTTTGACATGGGCGTTAACCCATCATAAAAGTTCTGGAGCACTAGCCAGCTTTCCATACCGTGGTGTGGGCAGGCGAGGATGTATTCTTGCAGCCTTTCCCATGCCTCGGGTATGGTTTCAGTGGAATTTTGCTGGAAGTTGGCAATTCTTCCCCTCAGGGCAATGGTTTTGCCCATGGGGAAGAACTTCTCGAGAAACGCCATGGAGCATTTTGCCCATGTGTCGACTGCTTCCTTGTCCTTGTAGAACCACTGTTTCGCCTTCCCCACAAGGGAGAAGGGAAACAGACGGAGCCTGATGATCTCTCGTGCAACATCCTTGATAACGATAGTGTCGCACAACTCAAGGAAGTGTTGGAGATGCGCATTTGCGTCTTCGCTTGGCAAGCCGCAGAACGGGCTTGCCTGCACCATTGTAATGAGCCCGGTACGAAGCTCAAAGTTCTTGTCACCTACGTTGACAGCGGGCCCGGTGGGCACGTTGGCAATGGCCGGGACAGAGAATTCGCGGAGGGTCTTCTGGGCCATAGCGGTAGTAGCGGATGGTGCGGGGTTGACTGGTTCAGCTGACGGTGGAGTAGCAGAAGAAGAAGCGGCACGAGACCGGTTCTTCCTTAGGAGTGCCTCCGGATTGCTGATGTAGTTGTTCGGCAGGGAGAAACCAGTCATACACTATCCTGTTTTCATCCACAACAGGAGAAAACAAGCAGAGTTAGCCTGCACAAGCAGTGGTTACCATGCATGCATATCATCATGAACATGTCCTACTAGATCTTATACACCAATGCCTTCCCCGGCAACGGCGCCAGAAATGCTTGTAGGCATTTCTTAGCGTCGTCACCAAGAATAGAGGTAGGATCCATCCCCGGCAACGGCGCCAGAAATGCTTGTTGGCATTTCCTAGCATCACTGCCAGAAAAGCCAATGACACTAGAGAATGTCAACCGGTAAATCTTAACGATTACAGATTTAACTCCGCAAGCGCACGGAAATACCGTTGTAGCATTTCACCCGGAAGTATTTCAGGGTATCGTTATTTATATTTTCCCAAAGGAAGGCATGGTGTAAAGAGTCTAGTATGGATATGAACAAGATAACATGTTTGCAAAGATGAACCAAATGCTTATGGCAGGGGTAAACATGATAGTTTTGGGATAGTGTGACACACACTCGAGTCTAACACCTGAGCAGAGAAAGAAGGAAGAAGGACTAAAGAATAAAAGAATAAATCTATGAGAGCAGGCATATCCTTGATACAGCTATGCAAAGAATAGTAAGTAATCATACATGTACATGAGTAAGAGCTAGCGCTAAGTGTGAGATAGGTCGGGAGGCCACCGAGTACTGGTCTGCCAGCAACCTCATGTGACAATTTACGTACTCCTACACCATACCCGAACGTGGGGGATTACGAAGGACGGACAGGGCTGTCACCACCTGCCGCCTACCCCTCAACCGTGGAGCATGAAATGCATTCACTTGTTTCTATATACCCGAGCACCATGCTCGCGTATAGAGAAACTACCCAAGCCCCCCGGGTCCCCGACCCTACGGATCGACAGGTAAGAAGCTTGGGCACACCCGAAAGCACGATGAACCGCCACCTCAACTTAGCTCTATTTCTTATCATAAACATGATATGAATGATTAAGCATAAAGTTCTACATGGCAACATCATGACATATAAACTATAGAGTAGCTCATATATCAAGATAATATCATGAGAACTATACTCTAGTTTACTTGCATAACTATATCGATAAAGTGAAGACAAGACTTTGGAGAAATGATTCATCTTATTCATACCAAGATTCTTCTCCAAGGAGTCAAGCCCTCCAAGGTAGCTTTGCCTTGCTCTAGCACTACTAAGAAAAAGGTAAAAACTAGAGAGGTGTGCTCAAGATGTGTTGACTCAAGGTGGTGTGTGTGATATGAGAGCACTACCCCTCCTTTTATACATAAAGGAGGTCGGTTTGGGGTGCCATAAAATAGGAAACTAGCCTACACCGCCTCTACATGTCGGCATGCAACCGCCAGAGAAAGGTGGGCCCGAGGGGAGCCAGTGGCGGTGCGGCCGCACCCTGGCCCGCTTCTCTCGCCACCGCCTTTCTCTGGTGGGCTTTTGGTTGGACCAGGGTTGCCTTCACGTAGGTGTTCGGCCCAAATTTTGCATGAAAGTGGGCCTTTGCTTGACTCCTTGGTATATGATCTGCGTTACGCTTCCAATGTCAGCAGGAGGTGGAGGATGAGCACAAACCAGGCTACAACCCCACTCTAGCAGCTATGGTTCGCTCTACCATGGCTATGTTGAAGATGTTCGATGCAAGGGAAGAACACCATAACTTTTGGTACGGGAAGTTTGAGTCAGGCGACAAGCAAATCCAGAAGATGGAAGGACGGTGGATCACGCCTGAGAACCATGCGCACGGTCACCTTCAGCGTGCTCATGGGTGTTGGCGGTCACTAACGACCATATCCGACCGCCAATTATAATCCAAAAGCAGGAGAAATGAACATACCTTTGACACATATGCTTTCACTATTGACAAAGTTCCACTTGTATTGGAAGCTTATTATTTTGCAGAGACTATACCAAAATACAGTGGAACAAGAATCAAAAGACGCCAACATTGGAAGCGTAACGCAGATCATATACCAAGGAGTCAAGCAAAGGCCCACTTTCATGCAAAATTTGGGCCGAACACCTACGTGAAGGCAACCCTGGTCCAACCAAAAGCCCACCAGAGAAAGGCGGTGGCGAGAGAAGCGGGCCAGGGTGCGGCCGCACCGCCACTGGCTCCCCTCGGGCCCACCTTTCTCTGGCGGTTGCATGCCGACATGTAGAGGCGGTGTAGGCTAGTTTCCTATTTTATGGCACCCCAAACCGACCTCCTTTATGTATAAAAGGAGGGGTAGTGCTCTCATATCACACACACCACCTTGAGTCAACACATCTTGAGCACACCTCTCTAGTTTTTACCTTTTTCTTAGTAGTGCTAGAGCAAGGCAAAGCTACCTTGGAGGGCTTGACTCCTTGGAGAAGAATCTTGGTATGAATAAGATGAATCATTTCTCCAAAGTCTTGTCTTCACTTTATCGATATAGTTATGCAAGTAAACTAGAGTATAGTTCTCATGATATTATCTTGATATATGAGCTACTCTATAGTTTATATGTCATGATGTTGCCATGTAGAACTTTATGCTTAATCATTCATATCATGTTTATGATAAGAAATAGAGCTAAGTTGAGGTGGCGGTTCATCGTGCTTTCGGGTGTGCCCAAGCTTCTTACCTGTCGATCCGTAGGGTCGGGGACCCGGGGGGCTTGGGTAGTTTCTCTATACGCGAGCATGGTGCTCGGGTATATAGAAACAAGTGAATGCATTTCATGCTCCACGGTTGAGGGGTAGGCGGCAGGTGGTGACAGCCCTGTCCGTCCTTCGTAATCCCCCACGTTCGGGTATGGTGTAGGAGTACGTAAATTGTCACATGAGGTTGCTGGCAGACCAGTACTCGGTGGCCTCCCGACCTATCTCACACTTAGCGCTAGCTCTTACTCATGTACATGTATGATTACTTACTATTCTTTGCATAGCTGTATCAAGGATATGCCTGCTCTCATAGATTTATTCTTTTATTCTTTAGTCCTTCTTCCTTCTTTCTCTGCTCAGGTGTTAGACTCGAGTGTGTGTCACACTATCCCAAAACTATCATGTTTACCCCTGCCATAAGCATTTGGTTCATCTTTGCAAACATGTTATCTTGTTCATATCCATACTAGACTCTTTACACCATGCCTTCCTTTGGGAAAATATAAATAACGATACCCTGAAATACTTCCGGGTGAAATGCTACAACGGTATTTCCGTGCGCTTGCGGAGTTAAATCTGTAATCGTTAAGATTTACCGGTTGACATTCTCTAGTGTCATTGGCTTTTCTGGCAGTGATGCTAGGAAATGCCAACAAGCATTTCTGGCGCCGTTGCCGGGGATGGATCCTACCTCTATTCTTGGTGACGACGCTAAGAAATGCCTACAAGCATTTCTGGCGCCGTTGCCGGGGAAGGCATTGGTGTATAAGATCTAGTAGGACATGTTCATGATGATATGCATGCATGGTAACCACTGCTTGTGCAGGCTAACTCTGCTTGTTTTCTCCTGTTGTGGATGAAAACAGGATAGTGTATGACTGGTTTCTCCCTGCCGAACAACTACATCAGCAATCCGGAGGCACTCCTAAGGAAGAACCGGTCTCGTGCCGCTTCTTCTTCTGCTACTCCACCGTCAGCTGAACCAGTCAACCCCGCACCATCCGCTACTACCGCTATGGCCCAGAAGACCCTCCGCGAATTCTCTGTCCCGGCCATTGCCAACGTGCCCACCGGGCCCGCTGTCAACGTAGGTGACAAGAACTTTGAGCTTCGTACCGGGCTCATTACAATGGTGCAGGCAAGCCCGTTCTGCGGCTTGCCAAGCGAAGACGCAAATGCGCATCTCCAACACTTCCTTGAGTTGTGCGACACTATCGTTATCAAGGATGTTGCACGAGAGATCATCAGGCTCCGTCTGTTTCCCTTCTCCCTTGTGGGGAAGGCGAAACAGTGGTTCTACAAGGACAAGGAAGCAGTCGACACATGGGCAAAATGCTCCATGGCGTTTCTCGAGAAGTTCTTCCCCATGGGCAAAACCATTGCCCTGAGGGGAAGAATTGCCAACTTCCAGCAAAATTCCACTGAAACCATACCCGAGGCATGGGAAAGGCTGCAAGAATACATCCTCGCCTGCCCACACCACGGTATGGAAAGCTGGCTAGTGCTCCAGAACTTTTATGATGGGTTAACGCCCATGTCAAAAGGGCACCTTGATGCTGCTGCTGGAGGGGCATTCCTCTCACTCACCACCACCGGAGCTACGGCTCTGATCGATAAAATGGTAACCAACCAAAGTTGGGGAGAGGAAAGAAAACAACAAAAAGGCATGCATACCGTGAAGGAGACAGATATGCTCGCTGCCAAATTAGACCTCCTTATGAAAAGACTCGACGAACGTGCCAATGAAAAGGAAATACAAGGCACTGTCAAAGCTATGGACTCGCAGATGACCTGCGAGGTCTGTGGTGATGTTGGCCACTCGGGGAATGACTGCCCCGAGACCCGTGAAGATGCTGCCTACATAAACAATGGGTTCCGCCAACCAGGAGGCAATAACAGGTGGAACAATCAACAACGTCCACCATTTCAAGGAGGTAATTCAAATTTCAATTCCAATTACAATTCGAATCAACATTCCTTGAAAGACTTGGTTTTAGGCCAAGCCAAAATTAATGAAAATATCACTAAAAAGTTGATGAATAATGATAAAGTGCTTGAAAATATAAATTCTAAAATTGAAAGTTTATCCTCCTCTGTTAAGAATCAACTGAGCTTTAACAAAATGATAGAAACTCAATTAGCTCAGATTGCTTCTACTTTTTCTGCTGAAAATAATGGAAAAAGTCCCGGGGCAACCAGAACCTCCTATTGAAACTGTAAAACTAGTTACATCGAGGTTTGGTAAGCCTCTGAACCGGCCAACCTACGACTATCCTCTCGATCCACCCTTCATCACCAAGAAGGAAGATCCTGGCCGGCCAACCATCGAGTGCTCAATTGGGGCAAGAACTTTCCCCAACGCCTACTGCGACCTTGGAGCAAGCATAAACATCATGTCCAAGGTAACATATGATAATTTACTATACGGACCTCTGTCAACCACAGATATCCAGTTGCAGCTGGTAGATCAATCTATACGAGCACCAGAGGGAATAGCTAAAGATATACTGGTAAGAATCCAAGGAAGCTATGTCCCCACAGACTTCTTCGTCCTTGACATGGGCGATGACGACGAAGTACCCCTTCTTCTGGGAAGGCCATTCCTGAACACGACAAACGCAATCATCTATGTGGGAACGGGGCGCATCCACTTCCAGCTTCCGGGTCAGGTAGTAAAATGTCATTTCAATGGATATCATATATGCAACCCAGTTAAGGTAAAAAGATCCGGAAGCCGCCCAGCACCAAGAAGGGGGAAACACTCCCCAAACATGAGGACATCATACCAACATCAAGAACAGTGCTCCATGATCCGTATCAAATACGGACCAAATAAACAGGGCATAAGAGAGGTGGAAATACAACCTGAACATATAAACAACCCCTCTAAAATTATCAAAGAATCAAAGAAAAAGCCGGAGCCACAGAAAAAGGCATCTCCAAATGAAAAGAAAGAAACCAAGCCCGCCACACCCACGCTGCCAAAGAAAACTAAACAGGTGTGGCGAGTGAAGCAGCCATCCGCGTCTACTTCTCCTGGACCGGACGCTCCATCAACAAAATGAGAAGGAGAAAAGTCCTGCTCATTGGACTTTAAAAGGTGAGCCCTTGCCGAAGGTAATCGGTAGTTATCTTACTTTATATATTTAATAATAATAAAAACACCTCTTATAAATATAGTTCACCTTTCCAAAAATTTGTTTTTATCTTGCAAAATTCTTTGCAAAGTAAGTTTTGGTTTGGAATATGATGATTCGATCCATCATATTTCCATAGGCTCTTAATTTAAGCTTGGTGCTTAGATTATTAGCCTACCTTGATCAGATTAATATTTTGTTAAAATGATCATTGAACTAAAAATTTGCTGAGTAAAGGCTTTGCTTGACTAAATAAAAATCTGGTGAACTTTAAAATAAAAGAAAAAAAAATTGTTGTATCGCAAGTTGCCTCTATTTTTTTGCAATAAAAAGCAGCTGGAGACACTTGGCCTCAAGCAAGCTTGGGGGAGGGCCCCCGCAGAGGTACCTTAACTGGGTTGCATATATGATATCCATTGAAATGACATTTTACTACCTGACCCGGAAGCTGGAAGTGGATGCGCCCCGTTCCCACATAGATGATTGCGTTTGTCGTGTTCAGGAATGGCCTTCCCAGAAGAAGGGGTACTTCGTCGTCATCGCCCATGTCAAGGACGAAGAAGTCTGTGGGGACATAGCTTCCTTGGATTCTTACCAGTATATCTTTAGCTATTCCCTCTGGTGCTCGTATAGATTGATCTACCAGCTGCAACTGGATATCTGTGGTTGACAGAGGTCCGTATAGTAAATTATCATATGTTACCTTGGACATGATGTTTATGCTTGCTCCAAGGTCGCAGTAGGCGTTGGGGAAAGTTCTTGCCCCAATTGAGCACTCGATGGTTGGCCGGCCAGGATCTTCCTTCTTGGTGATGAAGGGTGGATCGAGAGGATAGTCGTAGGTTGGCCGGTTCAGAGGCTTACCAAACCTCGATGTAACTAGTTTTACAGTTTCAATAGGAGGTTCTGGTTGCCCCGGGACTTTTTCCATTATTTTCAGCAGAAAAAGTAGAAGCAATCTGAGCTAATTGAGTTTCTATCATTTTGTTAAAGCTCAGTTGATTCTTAACAGAGGAGGATAAACTTTCAATTTTAGAATTTATATTTTCAAGCACTTTATCATTATTCATCAACTTTTTAGTGATATTTTCATTAATTTTGGCTTGGCCTAAAACCAAGTCTTTCAAGGAATGTTGATTCGAATTGTAATTGGAATTGAAATTTGAATTACCTCCTTGAAATGGTGGACGTTGTTGATTGTTCCACCTGTTATTGCCTCCTGGTTGGCGGAACCCATTGTTTATGTAGGCAGCATCTTCACGGGTCTCGGGGCAGTCATTCCCCGAGTGGCCAACATCACCACAGACCTCGCAGGTCATCTGCGAGTCCATAGCTTTGACAGTGCCTTGTATTTCCTTTTCATTGGCACGTTCGTCGAGTCTTTTCATAAGGAGGTCTAATTTGGCAGCGAGCATATCTGTCTCCTTCACGGTATGCATGCCTTTTTGTTGTTTTCTTTCCTCTCCCCAACTTTGGTTGGTTACCATTTTATCGATCAGAGCCGTAGCTCCGGTGGTGGTGAGTGAGAGGAATGCCCCTCCAGCAGCAGCATCAAGGTGCCCTTTTGACATGGGCGTTAACCCATCATAAAAGTTCTGGAGCACTAGCCAGCTTTCCATACCGTGGTGTGGGCAGGCGAGGATGTATTCTTGCAGCCTTTCCCATGCCTCGGGTATGGTTTCAGTGGAATTTTGCTGGAAGTTGGCAATTCTTCCCCTCAGGGCAATGGTTTTGCCCATGGGGAAGAACTTCTCGAGAAACGCCATGGAGCATTTTGCCCATGTGTCGACTGCTTCCTTGTCCTTGTAGAACCACTGTTTCGCCTTCCCCACAAGGGAGAAGGGAAACAGACGGAGCCTGATGATCTCTCGTGCAACATCCTTGATAACGATAGTGTCGCACAACTCAAGGAAGTGTTGGAGATGCGCATTTGCGTCTTCGCTTGGCAAGCCGCAGAACGGGCTTGCCTGCACCATTGTAATGAGCCCGGTACGAAGCTCAAAGTTCTTGTCACCTACGTTGACAGCGGGCCCGGTGGGCACGTTGGCAATGGCCGGGACAGAGAATTCGCGGAGGGTCTTCTGGGCCATAGCGGTAGTAGCGGATGGTGCGGGGTTGACTGGTTCAGCTGACGGTGGAGTAGCAGAAGAAGAAGCGGCACGAGACCGGTTCTTCCTTAGGAGTGCCTCCGGATTGCTGATGTAGTTGTTCGGCAGGGAGAAACCAGTCATACACTATCCTGTTTTCATCCACAACAGGAGAAAACAAGCAGAGTTAGCCTGCACAAGCAGTGGTTACCATGCATGCATATCATCATGAACATGTCCTACTAGATCTTATACACCAATGCCTTCCCCGGCAACGGCGCCAGAAATGCTTGTAGGCATTTCTTAGCGTCGTCACCAAGAATAGAGGTAGGATCCATCCCCGGCAACGGCGCCAGAAATGCTTGTTGGCATTTCCTAGCATCACTGCCAGAAAAGCCAATGACACTAGAGAATGTCAACCGGTAAATCTTAACGATTACAGATTTAACTCCGCAAGCGCACGGAAATACCGTTGTAGCATTTCACCCGGAAGTATTTCAGGGTATCGTTATTTATATTTTCCCAAAGGAAGGCATGGTGTAAAGAGTCTAGTATGGATATGAACAAGATAACATGTTTGCAAAGATGAACCAAATGCTTATGGCAGGGGTAAACATGATAGTTTTGGGATAGTGTGACACACACTCGAGTCTAACACCTGAGCAGAGAAAGAAGGAAGAAGGACTAAAGAATAAAAGAATAAATCTATGAGAGCAGGCATATCCTTGATACAGCTATGCAAAGAATAGTAAGTAATCATACATGTACATGAGTAAGAGCTAGCGCTAAGTGTGAGATAGGTCGGGAGGCCACCGAGTACTGGTCTGCCAGCAACCTCATGTGACAATTTACGTACTCCTACACCATACCCGAACGTGGGGGATTACGAAGGACGGACAGGGCTGTCACCACCTGCCGCCTACCCCTCAACCGTGGAGCATGAAATGCATTCACTTGTTTCTATATACCCGAGCACCATGCTCGCGTATAGAGAAACTACCCAAGCCCCCCGGGTCCCCGACCCTACGGATCGACAGGTAAGAAGCTTGGGCACACCCGAAAGCACGATGAACCGCCACCTCAACTTAGCTCTATTTCTTATCATAAACATGATATGAATGATTAAGCATAAAGTTCTACATGGCAACATCATGACATATAAACTATAGAGTAGCTCATATATCAAGATAATATCATGAGAACTATACTCTAGTTTACTTGCATA
>JAHUYU010003231.1:0-17980 GCA_030439765.1 Tripidium arundinaceum | reverse complement strand
GTGGACCAAATAAGCTGCACATATGCACAGTCGTGTGCTGCAATGTGTATCTTCTATGGCTTTATATTTGAAAATAAAATTAGACTAATAACTTATATGATCATATCTTATGATGCCTAGGGAGATAATATATGCTCACTAATCTATATCTGATAAATGAGAAGCCCCAGGATAAAATGTGCATTTGATAAAAATGTTAATAAATGCTCACTAATGAGGGAGGAGGTTGTCATTTACTGAAATTAACAAAATAACAAATATACACGCTAAACTCATGCTGGATATGCATGTCTAATATTGACATTGACTCACTTAAGTAGCATTGAACGGTTGAAAATTTACATGAGGGGCATGGCCATGCCCAAGAATAGTTCTCTCACCAAAGACATATAGACCAACAGAACAACGTAAGTTACTGTCATTTCAAATTCACACCACAAATTATTGTAGCTGTCTTAGCCTGCCAAAAGGCACTGTACAGCTGCAATGCTTGCTCTTCTAGATGGCAAATCAAAACCCACATTGGCTATTTTCAGATTCCTTGCCCTTGTCCATGCTAGCAATCCCAATCTTTCCTGGATACTACCAAGCTTTGAATTGTCCATATGGTTCTTTGGTGTGGACTTTACCATGTTCCTAGGTAGATGTATGCACTTAGCCATTACTGTCCACAGTCTAGATTGTTTTCAAGGGAAAAAACAAGTTCGTTGGTTATAAGAACTGAAACAAGCTCTAGGGAATCCTCAAGCCAAACACATCAGGTTCTAAATGACTATAGAGAAACACTAAACTGAGCTATCTGATATGGTTAGTCTCGTCTGTCCGTACTATATTTTCAGGCACTGACATTGAAGCAAGGCAACGAGTGTTCAATTTCTAGAAAGTGCATAGATAATGGGTAGTGAAGACCATGCAACCAATTTCCTGTAGTGTCAACCACATAAGTATATAGCCCCTTCAATTCCATACTGATCCTTATGGAGACATTGCATGTGCTGCAGGAGCACAAATAGCTATGGTAGGACTTCTCTTAAGTTTATGCAATGCGCTGTTGCTAGAAGTTTAATGGAGCCCTAACTATTTGGTAGAGACCTATTGTCAATCTTGGGGAGCAGATCACCTAGGCTGAAATGTGTTTGGTAAAAATGCCATTGTGGAGAATTTATATGTTTCATAGTTTTAGACTTTTAAAAAGGCTTGCGCAATTTCAGGTTTGTGTTTCACCACGTAGGTTACTCACGGACAGCTCCTATCAGTCAGGTAACCCTTCAAAGCCTACCTGCATTCTCCCGCTCATCAGACAAATGTTTCATGTTGATCTGCATTAGCACAATTATTAGCATGCAGGATATAGTGTGCATCCTTCATGGATCCTGCAGGACACATGTTGATCTGCATTAGCAAGACACATGTTCACAAGCTTTGATTGCATCTCTTTGCCTTCATGTATCCCTCTCATGTTTTGGGCTGCCTACAAGAATTAACACTGCAATTATAAACTTTCTTACTAAAATGTCATTTACTTTAATGCAAAGGAGTGCTTATGCAATGGAGTTCGTGTGTGCAGCCTTCATGCTGCGGTTTTATTATAGTATTGTAGGTGTGAATTTGAAATGACAGTAACTTACGTTGTTCTGTTGGTCTATATGTCTTTGGTGAGAGAACTATTCTTGGGCATGGCCATGCCCCTCATGTAAATTTTCAACCGTTCAATGCTACTTAAGTGAGTCAATGTCAATATTAGACATGCATATCCAGCATGAGTTTAGCGTGTATATTTGTTATTTTGTTAATTTCAGTAAATGACAACCTCCTCCCTCATTAGTGAGCATTTATTAACATTTTTATCAAATGCACATTTTATCCTGGGGCTTCTCATTTATCAGATATAGATTAGTGAGCATATATTATCTCCCTAGGCATCATAAGATATGATCATATAAGTTATTAGTCTAATTTTATTTTCAAATATAAAGCCATAGAAGATACACATTGCAGCACACGACTGTGCATATGTGCAGCTTATTTGGTCCACTTCAACATGTTATAAACAGATCCGATTCCTTAAGCATAAAATGGCCATAAATTGATCCAGCTCCTGGAAATCTGTAACAGAAAGCCCCTGGAAATCTATAGGACCTGAAGGTTTAACATCTAGCTTTGGAAAATTCCAACTTGAATGAAACAATGTGCAGAGCAAAATTCCAACTTGAATGAAACAATGTGCAGAGCAGTAATTTGGGAACTAGGAGGCTTTCATATTGAAAGTATCTCTTCATATAGGAGGTCGCTTGTTAGTAATTTGAACCTTGATGCAAACACCATGGCTAAAATACAGAGGGAATTTGCTATTTTTCTACTATACAGTGGTTGTGAAGGTAGCCCTCCCAAAGTTCAATTCCAGTTGGAGATTGGGCTGAATGGACATGCCAAGAGGAGTAGAATTTATTCATGCACTGCAGCAAGTAAGAAAAGTAAGAGGCATGTATTCTGGACCTTGGACACGGCGAAGTAGCGACGTCTTTCTCCATCATCCAAGAAGCAGCGCTGCCCTTCTCCATCCGCCTTGCAGCAAATTGAGCCGACCCTCTGTAGCCTCCTGTATGAAGAGCCGCCACCCCTCTCCAAGATAAAATCACTAATCGATCTGTCCTTTGTGATGTTCTTGCTTGTGTGGTGACGATCTGTTTCGCTTGGTCGTCTAGCTACTGATTCTGTTAAACCGCCTATCGAAAGATCATACCTGTGAATTTGATTTTTTTTAAATTCCCTGTGTATCATTCATAGTTGTAGAGAAGTGAAAACCTGTAAGATGACACTCCATATACTATGTGTCAATATTGTTTTCTAAATCATGCTTTTTGGTCATTTCCTTTGGTAGGCTACAAGCAACAATACAGAGGTTGTTATTGGACCCTCAAGAGAATTTGAAGGTCAGTACAAACTACAAAGAGACCAGCCCCAGCAAGACTGCAAAATATATCTCTGAATATACACTACACATATATCTTTGAATATATATCTCTTTAGGTATAGAAGTGATGTTATTGGATCACTGGATTGCACAGTAGCAGTAGCAAAGATAGTTTCAGTTTGTGGATGATGTTAACCATCCCGGAATCTCTCACAACCAAAAAGAGTAAGAAGGAGACAATCTCTTTGTGCGACAAATATTTCGCGTCGCGCCTTCGCTCCGCCCTGCGTCGCCTCGCCTCCCCACGCGAGCGCACGGCCCGGCACTAAAAATGGAAGGTCATTCCAATCTCCGCTCGGCACTCCGTGCCCCTCCCCAAATCGTCCCTCCCCGCGTCCCCTCCCCCCAATTGCGAGACGCCTTCCTCAAATCCCCCATCGCCTCCTCGCCAAGATCGCCCCCACACTCGCACGCTCGCCCGTGGCTCCCCGTCCCTCCCCCAGATATTTTTTCCGTCCGGCCGTTGCAGCGGGCGGAGGAGCGGTCCTCCGGCCGGAGCAGCCTAGATCGCCATCACCGTGGTCGTGGCACCACGACTCGGCGTGGCGGCGGCTGTGTCGGAGGACTTCCATTGCCAGCACGTGGACGGCACGCCGCTCCGCGTCCCTCCCCACGCTCGCACGCTTGGCCGTCACTCCGCGTCCCTCTCACACGTCCAACCATGGCAGTGGGCGGAGGAGCAGGCCTAGATCTCTTCGCCGTGGTGGTGGAACCGTGGTGACTCAGTGCGGCAGCGGGGATGGCGGCTGTCCTCGGTTGCCAGTGCTCCGACGGCAAGCAGTGGTGCTGCAGCAGCGCACCTACAGCAACCAGCCACCAAGGGCCGGCGGCCACCTTGAGCAGCCAGCAGCTAGGTGGCCGGCTACCTACAGGCCAGTGCCCGGCTGTGGCCGGCATCCGACTGCACATAGTGGTCCCACCCCGCTTGTGAGTTGCTCAGCGCTTTCGTTCTTCACTTGCCAGCATCAAACTGTAAGTCTTTGCAAAAGTACTCAGTAATGATACTGTCACCAAAGCAACATAAATGGTACTGTTCACCAAATTTAACCACAACATGCCTCTCAACCATCAGACAAACCACAAACACAAAATGTTTAATGTAACGCTTACCGTGCATAGGCGATGGTGCCTACCAGAACAGCAGTTTAATATACTATTTGGATAATTTGAGTTTATGTGACTAATGATGCTTGAAAGCTTCATATACTGTTTGGATAATTTGAGTTTATGCGGCTAATGATGCTTGAAAGTTTGGAACATTCTGCCATCATGCATAATAATAGGTCCAGATACAGAAAGAAGGCTGTGTCAATTTGCGTCAGAAATCTTCAGAGCTAGCTATGTCCATACTCCATAATGACAAGGCAGGTTTTACCACATCAAAGCATGTTGTATATCATCATCCGTCTCCCATATAATGCCACTGTCCTCTGGATGCAGCAATGAACAAGAGTTAGAAGATGCACAGAATATCATTAGTATGAGGACATATTACATAACCAAGTATGCAATCCTAATCCATGCTTTCTGCAGTACAAATCATAATCCTATAATAGAAGAGAACAACTCGTAATCTTAAGTTTCCCAGATACAGTCCTAAGGTATGAAAGAGTTTTCAATCATCACTGACGTAGAGGTTGAGATGATGCTTACAAGATCAGTACTGGATCAGCGGTTGCTCGGAGAGCCCATAGCTGCCCATGCTGTGGAAAGAGCCATTGCCATTTGCAGATAAAAGTAGACACTAGGTGAATGTTGAAGGTCGATCGTGCAGCTGCAAGAAGGCAAAAAGAAGTAGCAACATAGGGTGAGGAACAGTTCTGGTGCACTGAACAAGAAAACAACAGAATATCTGAATCTGTTATTTGTTGCAAGAGCTTTCGTCTGTAGGTTTTCTCCTGCAGGAGAGTTTGCCCCATGATCTTATAATTCAGCTTCAAGGTTTACCTCCTTTGGTTCATCTTGCATCGGGTTTGTCACACTGACGCCGCTCGATGGTCAGGTACTTACTGCTTGTCTGACAAAAAAGGAGATAGTTCTAAATACAATTGGCGTATGCCCTTTATTTGTCTCAATGAAATCCGACAACAAGTTTAGTACCTCTGGCCCTTACATTAGAAACTTTATAGGTGGATTTTCCATTCAATTAGCAAAGTATGTTTCCTTTCATGTACTATAATTCTTGGCTATTTCAGTTCCTTGTTCATAAGGTGAATGTCCTGCTGCGGTGAATTCTGAAAATTTATTAGACGAAGCTGCAAAGGTGAACATGAAGTCAGCACAGAGATAATGAGATAATAAATTCATTCCAGGGCATTCTAAACAATATATCTAGGTGAGCTGCTTCAAACCCTCAATATGTCTCTTTCACTGAAACTTAAGCTTTATTATTTAATCCCTCAAGTCAAATGAATGGTAACTGACATAAGTAAAAGATATTGTCCCTCAAGATATGGATATAAAGTATTGTGTGGTGAAATTATATGCTCTATTCATTCAACTTTATTTATGGCCATATACCACTGATTTTGTCCTGCAAGCTTTTTTTTTGTTACATTGGTTGGTTCTCAAATTTTTTTCCACTGTCATTTGTCATATGAGATTGCTTTTGTTATTCTTTTTTATTTGGTATCCTAGTCGACATTGGTACATTAATTGCTACTATTGCTACCTTTTCAGTGACAATGATTTGGCATGCATATCTTGTTTGGATGCATCATTTTAGAAATTCAGGGCTTTGCCAAATCTTTTCTGTCAAAATTCAATGAATTTAGTGTTACCTTTGTCCGTATTTTCTGTTAAAATTCAGCGTTTCACCCATTCAGTGAATTCAGTGTTTCCCCCAAAATTTAGTGTTAGCTTTCAGTGAATTCAGTGTTCTCCAGAATTCTGTGTTTTCCTCTAAATGCAGTGAATTCACTGAATGGGTGAAACGCTGAATTTTAACAGAAAATACGGACAAAGGTAACACTAAATTCATTGAATTTTGACAGAAAAGATTTGGCAAAGCCCTGAATTTCTAAAATGATGCATCCAAACAAGATATGCATGCCAAATCATTGTCACTGAAAAGGTAGCAATAGTAGCAATTAATGTACCAATGTCGACTAGGATACCAAATAAAAAAGAATAACAAAAGCAATCTCATATGACAAATGACAGTGGAAAAAAATTTGAGAACCAACCAATGTAACAAAAAAAAAGCTTGCAGGACAAAATCAGTGGTATATGGCCATAAATAAAGTTGAATGAATAGAGCATATAATTTCACCACACAATACTTTATATCCATATCTTGAGGGACAATATCTTTTACTTATGTCAGTTACCATTCATTTGACTTGAGGGATTAAATAATAAAGCTTAAGTTTCAGTGAAAGAGACATATTGAGGGTTTGAAGCAGCTCACCTAGATATATTGTTTAGAATGCCCTGGAATGAATTTATTATCTCATTATCTCTGTGCTGACTTCATGTTCACCTTTGCAGCTTCGTCTAATAAATTTTCAGAATTCACCGCAGCAGGACATTCACCTTATGAACAAGGAACTGAAATAGCCAAGAATTATAGTACATGAAAGGAAACATACTTTGCTAATTGAATGGAAAATCCACCTATAAAGTTTCTAATGTAAGGGCCAGAGGTACTAAACTTGTTGTCGGATTTCATTGAGACAAATAAAGGGCATACGCCAATTGTATTTAGAACTATCTCCTTTTTTGTCAGACAAGCAGTAAGTACCTGACCATCGAGCGGCGTCAGTGTGACAAACCCGATGCAAGATGAACCAAAGGAGGTAAACCTTGAAGCTGAATTATAAGATCATGGGGCAAACTCTCCTGCAGGAGAAAACCTACAGACGAAAGCTCTTGCAACAAATAACAGATTCAGATATTCTGTTGTTTTCTTGTTCAGTGCACCAGAACTGTTCCTCACCCTATGTTGCTACTTCTTTTTGCCTTCTTGCAGCTGCACGATCGACCTTCAACATTCACCTAGTGTCTACTTTTATCTGCAAATGGCAATGGCTCTTTCCACAGCATGGGCAGCTATGGGCTCTCCGAGCAACCGCTGATCCAGTACTGATCTTGTAAGCATCATCTCAACCTCTACGTCAGTGATGATTGAAAACTCTTTCATACCTTAGGACTGTATCTGGGAAACTTAAGATTACGAGTTGTTCTCTTCTATTATAGGATTATGATTTGTACTGCAGAAAGCATGGATTAGGATTGCATACTTGGTTATGTAATATGTCCTCATACTAATGATATTCTGTGCATCTTCTAACTCTTGTTCATTGCTGCATCCAGAGGACAGTGGCATTATATGGGAGACGGATGATGATATACAACATGCTTTGATGTGGTAAAACCTGCCTTGTCATTATGGAGTATGGACATAGCTAGCTCTGAAGATTTCTGACGCAAATTGACACAGCCTTCTTTCTGTATCTGGACCTATTATTATGCATGATGGCAGAATGTTCCAAACTTTCAAGCATCATTAGCCGCATAAACTCAAATTATCCAAACAGTATATGAAGCTTTCAAGCATCATTAGTCACATAAACTCAAATTATCCAAATAGTATATTAAACTGCTGTTCTGGTAGGCACCATCGCCTATGCACGGTAAGCGTTACATTAAACATTTTGTGTTTGTGGTTTGTCTGATGGTTGAGAGGCATGTTGTGGTTAAATTTGGTGAACAGTACCATTTATGTTGCTTTGGTGACAGTATCATTACTGAGTACTTTTGCAAAGACTTACAGTTTGATGCTGGCAAGTGAAGAACGAAAGCGCTGAGCAACTCACAAGCGGGGTGGGACCACTATGTGCAGTCGGATGCCGGCCACAGCCGGGCACTGGCCTGTAGGTAGCCGGCCACCTAGCTGCTGGCTGCTCAAGGTGGCCGCCGGCCCTTGGTGGCTGGTTGCTGTAGGTGCGCTGCTGCAGCACCACTGCTTGCCGTCGGAGCACTGGCAACCGAGGACAGCCGCCATCCCCGCTGCCGCACTGAGTCACCACGGTTCCACCACCACGGCGAAGAGATCTAGGCCTGCTCCTCCGCCCACTGCCATGGTTGGACGTGTGAGAGGGACGCGGAGTGACGGCCAAGCGTGCGAGCGTGGGGAGGGACGCGGAGCGGCGTGCCGTCCACGTGCTGGCAATGGAAGTCCTCCGACACAGCCGCCGCCACGCCGAGTCGTGGTGCCACGACCACGGTGATGGCGATCTAGGCTGCTCCGGCCGGAGGACCGCTCCTCCGCCCGCTGCAACGGCCGGACGGAAAAAATATCTGGGGGAGGGACGGGGAGCCACGGGCGAGCGTGCGAGTGTGGGGGCGATCTTGGCGAGGAGGCGATGGGGGATTTGAGGAAGGCGTCTCGCAATTGGGGGGAGGGGACGCGGGGAGGGACGATTTGGGGAGGGGCACGGAGTGCCGAGCGGAGATTGGAATGACCTTCCATTTTTAGTGCCGGGCCGTGCGCTCGCGTGGGGAGGCGAGGCGACGCAGGGCGGAGCGAAGGCGCGACGCGAAATATTTGTCGCACAAAGAGATTGTCTCCTTCTTACTCTTTTTGGTTGTGAGAGATTCCGGGATGGTTAACATCATCCACAAACTGAAACTATCTTTGCTACTGCTACTGTGCAATCCAGTGATCCAATAACATCACTTCTATACCTAAAGAGATATATATTCAAAGATATATGTGTAGTGTATATTCAGAGATATATTTTGCAGTCTTGCTGGGGCTGGTCTCTTTGTAGTTTGTACTGACCTTCAAATTCTCTTGAGGGTCCAATAACAACCTCTGTATTGTTGCTTGTAGCCTACCAAAGGAAATGACCAAAAAGCATGATTTAGAAAACAATATTGACACATAGTATATGGAGTGTCATCTTACAGGTTTTCACTTCTCTACAACTATGAATGATACACAGGGAATTTAAAAAAAATCAAATTCACAGGTATGATCTTTCGATAGGCGGTTTAACAGAATCAGTAGCTAGACGACCAAGCGAAACAGATCGTCACCACACAAGCAAGAACATCACAAAGGACAGATCGATTAGTGATTTTATCTTGGAGAGGGGTGGCGGCTCTTCATACAGGAGGCTACAGAGGGTCGGCTCAATTTGCTGCAAGGCGGATGGAGAAGGGCAGCGCTGCTTCTTGGATGATGGAGAAAGACGTCGCTACTTCGCCGTGTCCAAGGTCCAGAATACATGCCTCTTACTTTTCTTACTTGCTGCAGTGCATGAATAAATTCTACTCCTCTTGGCATGTCCATTCAGCCCAATCTCCAACTGGAATTGAACTTTGGGAGGGCTACCTTCACAACCACTGTATAGTAGAAAAATAGCAAATTCCCTCTGTATTTTAGCCATGGTGTTTGCATCAAGGTTCAAATTACTAACAAGCGACCTCCTATATGAAGAGATACTTTCAATATGAAAGCCTCCTAGTTCCCAAATTACTGCTCTGCACATTGTTTCATTCAAGTTGGAATTTTGCTCTGCACATTGTTTCATTCAAGTTGGAATTTTCCAAAGCTAGATGTTAAACCTTCAGGTCCTATAGATTTCCAGGGGCTTTCTGTTACAGATTTCCAGGAGCTGGATCAATTTATGGCCATTTTATGCTTAAGGAATCGGATCTGTTTATAACATGTTGAAGTGGACCAAATAAGCTGCACATATGCACAGTCGTGTGCTGCAATGTGTATCTTCTATGGCTTTATATTTGAAAATAAAATTAGACTAATAACTTATATGATCATATCTTATGATGCCTAGGGAGATAATATATGCTCACTAATCTATATCTGATAAATGAGAAGCCCCAGGATAAAATGTGCATTTGATAAAAATGTTAATAAATGCTCACTAATGAGGGAGGAGGTTGTCATTTACTGAAATTAACAAAATAACAAATATACACGCTAAACTCATGCTGGATATGCATGTCTAATATTGACATTGACTCACTTAAGTAGCATTGAACGGTTGAAAATTTACATGAGGGGCATGGCCATGCCCAAGAATAGTTCTCTCACCAAAGACATATAGACCAACAGAACAACGTAAGTTACTGTCATTTCAAATTCACACCTACAATACTATAATAAAACCGCAGCATGAAGGCTGCACACACGAACTCCATTGCATAAGCACTCCTTTGCATTAAAGTAAATGACATTTTAGTAAGAAAGTTTATAATTGCAGTGTTAATTCTTGTAGGCAGCCCAAAACATGAGAGGGATACATGAAGGCAAAGAGATGCAATCAAAGCTTGTGAACATGTGTCTTGCTAATGCAGATCAACATGTGTCCTGCAGGATCCATGAAGGATGCACACTATATCCTGCATGCTAATAATTGTGCTAATGCAGATCAACATGAAACATTTGTCTGATGAGCGGGAGAATGCAGGTAGGCTTTGAAGGGTTACCTGACTGATAGGAGCTGTCCGTGAGTAACCTACGTGGTGAAACACAAACCTGAAATTGCGCAAGCCTTTTTAAAAGTCTAAAACTATGAAACATATAAATTCTCCACAATGGCATTTTTACCAAACACATTTCAGCCTAGGTGATCTGCTCCCCAAGATTGACAATAGGTCTCTACCAAATAGTTAGGGCTCCATTAAACTTCTAGCAACAGCGCATTGCATAAACTTAAGAGAAGTCCTACCATAGCTATTTGTGCTCCTGCAGCACATGCAATGTCTCCATAAGGATCAGTATGGAATTGAAGGGGCTATATACTTATGTGGTTGACACTACAGGAAATTGGTTGCATGGTCTTCACTACCCATTATCTATGCACTTTCTAGAAATTGAACACTCGTTGCCTTGCTTCAATGTCAGTGCCTGAAAATATAGTACGGACAGACGAGACTAACCATATCAGATAGCTCAGTTTAGTGTTTCTCTATAGTCATTTAGAACCTGATGTGTTTGGCTTGAGGATTCCCTAGAGCTTGTTTCAGTTCTTATAACCAACGAACTTGTTTTTTCCCTTGAAAACAATCTAGACTGTGGACAGTAATGGCTAAGTGCATACATCTACCTAGGAACATGGTAAAGTCCACACCAAAGAACCATATGGACAATTCAAAGCTTGGTAGTATCCAGGAAAGATTGGGATTGCTAGCATGGACAAGGGCAAGGAATCTGAAAATAGCCAATGTGGGTTTTGATTTGCCATCTAGAAGAGCAAGCATTGCAGCTGTACAGTGCCTTTTGGCAGGCTAAGACAGCTACAATAATTTGTGGTGAGTCTTCTGATTGTTGACTAACACTAAATTTTGGGGGAAACACTGAATTCACTGAATGGGTGAAACGCTGAATTTTAACAGAAAATACGGACAAAGGTAACACTAAATTCATTGAATTTTGACAGAAAAGATTTGGCAAAGCCCTGAATTTCTAAAATGATGCATCCAAACAAGATATGCATGCCAAATCATTGTCACTGAAAAGGTAGCAATAGTAGCAATTAATGTACCAATGTCGACTAGGATACCAAATAAAAAAGAATAACAAAAGCAATCTCATATGACAAATGACAGTGGAAAAAAATTTGAGAACCAACCAATGTAACAAAAAAAAAGCTTGCAGGACAAAATCAGTGGTATATGGCCATAAATAAAGTTGAATGAATAGAGCATATAATTTCACCACACAATACTTTATATCCATATCTTGAGGGACAATATCTTTTACTTATGTCAGTTACCATTCATCTTGCATCGGGTTTGTCACACTGACGCCGCTCGATGGTCAGGTACTTACTGCTTGTCTGACAAAAAAGGAGATAGTTCTAAATACAATTGGCGTATGCCCTTTATTTGTCTCAATGAAATCCGACAACAAGTTTAGTACCTCTGGCCCTTACATTAGAAACTTTATAGGTGGATTTTCCATTCAATTAGCAAAGTATGTTTCCTTTCATGTACTATAATTCTTGGCTATTTCAGTTCCTTGTTCATAAGGTGAATGTCCTGCTGCGGTGAATTCTGAAAATTTATTAGACGAAGCTGCAAAGGTGAACATGAAGTCAGCACAGAGATAATGAGATAATAAATTCATTCCAGGGCATTCTAAACAATATATCTAGGTGAGCTGCTTCAAACCCTCAATATGTCTCTTTCACTGAAACTTAAGCTTTATTATTTAATCCCTCAAGTCAAATGAATGGTAACTGACATAAGTAAAAGATATTGTCCCTCAAGATATGGATATAAAGTATTGTGTGGTGAAATTATATGCTCTATTCATTCAACTTTATTTATGGCCATATACCACTGATTTTGTCCTGCAAGCTTTTTTTTTGTTACATTGGTTGGTTCTCAAATTTTTTTCCACTGTCATTTGTCATATGAGATTGCTTTTGTTATTCTTTTTTATTTGGTATCCTAGTCGACATTGGTACATTAATTGCTACTATTGCTACCTTTTCAGTGACAATGATTTGGCATGCATATCTTGTTTGGATGCATCATTTTAGAAATTCAGGGCTTTGCCAAATCTTTTCTGTCAAAATTCAATGAATTTAGTGTTACCTTTGTCCGTATTTTCTGTTAAAATTCAGCGTTTCACCCATTCAGTGAATTCAGTGTTTCCCCCAAAATTTAGTGTTAGCTTTCAGTGAATTCAGTGTTCTCCAGAATTCTGTGTTTTCCTCTAAATGCAGTGAATTCACCAAATCAGCAAATACAGATACCTTATTTTAATTTATTATTAGTTCAGCCCAGATTTGGGGAGGGGCACGGAGTGCCGAGCGGAGATTGGAATGACCTTCCATTTTTAGTGCCGGGCCGTGCGCTCGCGTGGGGAGGCGAGGCGACGCAGGGCGGAGCGAAGGCGCGACGCGAAATATTTGTCGCACAAAGAGATTGTCTCCTTCTTACTCTTTTTGGTTGTGAGAGATTCCGGGATGGTTAACATCATCCACAAACTGAAACTATCTTTGCTACTGCTACTGTGCAATCCAGTGATCCAATAACATCACTTCTATACCTAAAGAGATATATATTCAAAGATATATGTGTAGTGTATATTCAGAGATATATTTTGCAGTCTTGCTGGGGCTGGTCTCTTTGTAGTTTGTACTGACCTTCAAATTCTCTTGAGGGTCCAATAACAACCTCTGTATTGTTGCTTGTAGCCTACCAAAGGAAATGACCAAAAAGCATGATTTAGAAAACAATATTGACACATAGTATATGGAGTGTCATCTTACAGGTTTTCACTTCTCTACAACTATGAATGATACACAGGGAATTTAAAAAAAATCAAATTCACAGGTATGATCTTTCGATAGGCGGTTTAACAGAATCAGTAGCTAGACGACCAAGCGAAACAGATCGTCACCACACAAGCAAGAACATCACAAAGGACAGATCGATTAGTGATTTTATCTTGGAGAGGGGTGGCGGCTCTTCATACAGGAGGCTACAGAGGGTCGGCTCAATTTGCTGCAAGGCGGATGGAGAAGGGCAGCGCTGCTTCTTGGATGATGGAGAAAGACGTCGCTACTTCGCCGTGTCCAAGGTCCAGAATACATGCCTCTTACTTTTCTTACTTGCTGCAGTGCATGAATAAATTCTACTCCTCTTGGCATGTCCATTCAGCCCAATCTCCAACTGGAATTGAACTTTGGGAGGGCTACCTTCACAACCACTGTATAGTAGAAAAATAGCAAATTCCCTCTGTATTTTAGCCATGGTGTTTGCATCAAGGTTCAAATTACTAACAAGCGACCTCCTATATGAAGAGATACTTTCAATATGAAAGCCTCCTAGTTCCCAAATTACTGCTCTGCACATTGTTTCATTCAAGTTGGAATTTTGCTCTGCACATTGTTTCATTCAAGTTGGAATTTTCCAAAGCTAGATGTTAAACCTTCAGGTCCTATAGATTTCCAGGGGCTTTCTGTTACAGATTTCCAGGAGCTGGATCAATTTATGGCCATTTTATGCTTAAGGAATCGGATCTGTTTATAACATGTTGAAGTGGACCAAATAAGCTGCACATATGCACAGTCGTGTGCTGCAATGTGTATCTTCTATGGCTTTATATTTGAAAATAAAATTAGACTAATAACTTATATGATCATATCTTATGATGCCTAGGGAGATAATATATGCTCACTAATCTATATCTGATAAATGAGAAGCCCCAGGATAAAATGTGCATTTGATAAAAATGTTAATAAATGCTCACTAATGAGGGAGGAGGTTGTCATTTACTGAAATTAACAAAATAACAAATATACACGCTAAACTCATGCTGGATATGCATGTCTAATATTGACATTGACTCACTTAAGTAGCATTGAACGGTTGAAAATTTACATGAGGGGCATGGCCATGCCCAAGAATAGTTCTCTCACCAAAGACATATAGACCAACAGAACAACGTAAGTTACTGTCATTTCAAATTCACACCTACAATACTATAATAAAACCGCAGCATGAAGGCTGCACACACGAACTCCATTGCATAAGCACTCCTTTGCATTAAAGTAAATGACATTTTAGTAAGAAAGTTTATAATTGCAGTGTTAATTCTTGTAGGCAGCCCAAAACATGAGAGGGATACATGAAGGCAAAGAGATGCAATCAAAGCTTGTGAACATGTGTCTTGCTAATGCAGATCAACATGTGTCCTGCAGGATCCATGAAGGATGCACACTATATCCTGCATGCTAATAATTGTGCTAATGCAGATCAACATGAAACATTTGTCTGATGAGCGGGAGAATGCAGGTAGGCTTTGAAGGGTTACCTGACTGATAGGAGCTGTCCGTGAGTAACCTACGTGGTGAAACACAAACCTGAAATTGCGCAAGCCTTTTTAAAAGTCTAAAACTATGAAACATATAAATTCTCCACAATGGCATTTTTACCAAACACATTTCAGCCTAGGTGATCTGCTCCCCAAGATTGACAATAGGTCTCTACCAAATAGTTAGGGCTCCATTAAACTTCTAGCAACAGCGCATTGCATAAACTTAAGAGAAGTCCTACCATAGCTATTTGTGCTCCTGCAGCACATGCAATGTCTCCATAAGGATCAGTATGGAATTGAAGGGGCTATATACTTATGTGGTTGACACTACAGGAAATTGGTTGCATGGTCTTCACTACCCATTATCTATGCACTTTCTAGAAATTGAACACTCGTTGCCTTGCTTCAATGTCAGTGCCTGAAAATATAGTACGGACAGACGAGACTAACCATATCAGATAGCTCAGTTTAGTGTTTCTCTATAGTCATTTAGAACCTGATGTGTTTGGCTTGAGGATTCCCTAGAGCTTGTTTCAGTTCTTATAACCAACGAACTTGTTTTTTCCCTTGAAAACAATCTAGACTGTGGACAGTAATGGCTAAGTGCATACATCTACCTAGGAACATGGTAAAGTCCACACCAAAGAACCATATGGACAATTCAAAGCTTGGTAGTATCCAGGAAAGATTGGGATTGCTAGCATGGACAAGGGCAAGGAATCTGAAAATAGCCAATGTGGGTTTTGATTTGCCATCTAGAAGAGCAAGCATTGCAGCTGTACAGTGCCTTTTGGCAGGCTAAGACAGCTACAATAATTTGTGGTGAGTCTTCTGATTGTTGACTAACACTAAATTTTGGGGGAAACACTGAATTCACTGAATGGGTGAAACGCTGAATTTTAACAGAAAATACGGACAAAGGTAACACTAAATTCATTGAATTTTGACAGAAAAGATTTGGCAAAGCCCTGAATTTCTAAAATGATGCATCCAAACAAGATATGCATGCCAAATCATTGTCACTGAAAAGGTAGCAATAGTAGCAATTAATGTACCAATGTCGACTAGGATACCAAATAAAAAAGAATAACAAAAGCAATCTCATATGACAAATGACAGTGGAAAAAAATTTGAGAACCAACCAATGTAACAAAAAAAAAGCTTGCAGGACAAAATCAGTGGTATATGGCCATAAATAAAGTTGAATGAATAGAGCATATAATTTCACCACACAATACTTTATATCCATATCTTGAGGGACAATATCTTTTACTTATGTCAGTTACCATTCATTTGACTTGAGGGATTAAATAATAAAGCTTAAGTTTCAGTGAAAGAGACATATTGAGGGTTTGAAGCAGCTCACCTAGATATATTGTTTAGAATGCCCTGGAATGAATTTATTATCTCATTATCTCTGTGCTGACTTCATGTTCACCTTTGCAGCTTCGTCTAATAAATTTTCAGAATTCACCGCAGCAGGACATTCACCTTATGAACAAGGAACTGAAATAGCCAAGAATTATAGTACATGAAAGGAAACATACTTTGCTAATTGAATGGAAAATCCACCTATAAAGTTTCTAATGTAAGGGCCAGAGGTACTAAACTTGTTGTCGGATTTCATTGAGACAAATAAAGGGCATACGCCAATTGTATTTAGAACTATCTCCTTTTTTGTCAGACAAGCAGTAAGTACCTGACCATCGAGCGGCGTCAGTGTGACAAACCCGATGCAAGATGAATGGTAACTGACATAAGTAAAAGATATTGTCCCTCAAGATATGGATATAAAGTATTGTGTGGTGAAATTATATGCTCTATTCATTCAACTTTATTTATGGCCATATACCACTGATTTTGTCCTGCTGCGGTGAATTCTGAAAATTTATTAGACGAAGCTGCAAAGGTGAACATGAAGTCAGCACAGAGATAATGAGATAATAAATTCATTCCAGGGCATTCTAAACAATATATCTAGGTGAGCTGCTTCAAACCCTCAATATGTCTCTTTCACTGAAACTTAAGCTTTATTATTTAATCCCTCAAGTCAAATGAATGGTAACTGACATAAGTAAAAGATATTGTCCCTCAAGATATGGATATAAAGTATTGTGTGGTGAAATTATATGCTCTATTCATTCAACTTTATTTATGGCCATATACCACTGATTTTGTCCTGCAAGCTTTTTTTTTGTTACATTGGTTGGTTCTCAAATTTTTTTCCACTGTCATTTGTCATATGAGATTGCTTTTGTTATTCTTTTTTATTTGGTATCCTAGTCGACATTGGTACATTAATTGCTACTATTGCTACCTTTTCAGTGACAATGATTTGGCATGCATATCTTGTTTGGATGCATCATTTTAGAAATTCAGGGCTTTGCCAAATCTTTTCTGTCAAAATTCAATGAATTTAGTGTTACCTTTGTCCGTATTTTCTGTTAAAATTCAGCGTTTCACCCATTCAGTGAATTCAGTGTTTCCCCCAAAATTTAGTGTTAGTCAACAATCAGAAGACTCACCACAAATTATTGTAGCTGTCTTAGCCTGCCAAAAGGCACTGTACAGCTGCAATGCTTGCTCTTCTAGATGGCAAATCAAAACCCACATTGGCTATTTTCAGATTCCTTGCCCTTGTCCATGCTAGCAATCCCAATCTTTCCTGGATACTACCAAGCTTTGAATTGTCCATATGGTTCTTTGGTGTGGACTTTACCATGTTCCTAGGTAGATGTATGCACTTAGCCATTACTGTCCACAGTCTAGATTGTTTTCAAGGGAAAAAACAAGTTCGTTGGTTATAAGAACTGAAACAAGCTCTAGGGAATCCTCAAGCCAAACACATCAGGTTCTAAATGACTATAGAGAAACACTAAACTGAGCTATCTGATATGGTTAGTCTCGTCTGTCCGTACTATATTTTCAGGCACTGACATTGAAGCAAGGCAACGAGTGTTCAATTTCTAGAAAGTGCATAGATAATGGGTAGTGAAGACCATGCAACCAATTTCCTGTAGTGTCAACCACATAAGTATATAGCCCCTTCAATTCCATACTGATCCTTATGGAGACATTGCATGTGCTGCAGGAGCACAAATAGCTATGGTAGGACTTCTCTTAAGTTTATGCAATGCGCTGTTGCTAGAAGTTTAATGGAGCCCTAACTATTTGGTAGAGACCTATTGTCAATCTTGGGTGGG
>JAHUYU010000852.1:0-18083 GCA_030439765.1 Tripidium arundinaceum | reverse complement strand
AACGACATGATGAGAAATAGGCCTAGACTGCTTGGAGACGAACGGATGCAACGATGGAGAGGTCGAAGTTGAGACAGAAACCGATGAATCCACAACACATATACCCACATCCACCCTAAGGGCAACCGGATCTACATCGCAGACACAAGGGACAGCAACAACCAAGGCCGATCGGAGATGGAGCTGAGTAGATCGAAGTGGTTGCTAGCGGAGGCGAGATATGGATAATTTGCTTAGCATAGGGGAGAGTATTTTATTGAGGCTCACCTTGAAACCATGGCAGCCGAAGAGGATGGCTGCGGCGATGATGGCAAGGGAGCAGGGAGTAGCCATCTGGCTAGACTTGAAACACTTAACCTACTAAACTATTGTACTAGGCTACAGAGACGAGAGGCCAACCCTCCCCACTCTCTCCGTCGGCAAGGATGCTCGAGGAGAAGAGCGAGGAGGGGGCAAATCTCGGGCTGTGATGGAGAGCTGGTGGGGAGAGAAGGAGGCACGCGAAGTTCCAAAGGAGTACCTATTATTTGGGGAGTAGTACATGATGGTTAAGATGTCCGTCTCTAGAAATGGTTTACAGAAATAAAAAAAATGGCAGTGGTGCGGCGCCACCAGCATGCCATCGCTGTTGTGGAGGTCGTTCACACCGATGAGGAAGCCCTCTTTGACGTTGATGCCACTAGTACAGGAAATGTGGACGATATTGACGGTGTCGCTCCTCCTACGCCATGTCGTCATATTGTGCTTGTCCGCCCAATGGCTTGAAGACCATGTCCTCGGCGTCCATGTCATCGGCCTATGGGGAGAGGGAGAAAGTGAGCGAGACAAAGAGGGATGTGACCGAGTAAGTGAACTAGAGACACATCTACTGAAAAGAGGGAACCAGAGCCATGCTGACAGAATTCCATGACGTCATATGTGCCTCCAGCTTCATATCAAACAACAAAAACAACAGATCACATTGCACCCAGATTAGATCTGAGGCCAGGCATCGGTGGAGATGGGATGGACTCACCCCATTGAGTCGAACTGCGCATCCACCAGTTGGGGTCATCAGAGCTGCGCCGCCACCGACCATGGATTCCAAGAGGAGGCCTGGTTCGCCAGATCAGAGGATGTTGGCATCTAATCCACCTAACCTCGTTGCTCGATGGAGAGGACGAGTAGGAGTGATAGGAAGGGGACAACGTGGGCAAAGGCGAGGTCAGGTACGAGATGAGCAGGGACAAGGGCAAGGTGAAGGAGGAGTATGAGGACACGGGGCCTCGCCACGGACAGATTGGTGCAGGAGATGGGAGAGTGGCAGCACTGAGTGCACGAATCGGTGTGGAAGATGGGAAGTGGGAGATAGGGTAAAGATAGGATGGTCGGGCATGTTAAATGGGTCGTGTGCAGTTTTCGAGAGGTAGTGGTCTTACGTGGCCCTTCTTTGGATATGGCTAATTTTCTAAGGCAAGCCTCTTAAAACAACAAAATAAATTTTCAAAGATGGGCCTTGGTCTTGGGCTGCTCGGTGTTTTACAGAGACAGGAGAAATAAATGACCGCCTTTGTTAATAAAATAAGATGTCACCTAAAATTGTTTTTTAAGTAGTAAGACGTGAAAGTTGGGGTTGCCGAAGAGGAGGAATATGTTTTAAATGCATGATGTATCGCATAGTAGAACAATAGTTTATCCTCGCCAGAGTTGCGTTCTAGATTAGGTTGCGATCTCAGTTTACTAGCATGTCTAGCCAACCATTCCATGGTTTTAGGTTAACCTATGCTGCTTGATGCGAGCACCTCTTTCAACCCTTGCAAACAACTCTTTCACAGGTGAATCTTTATCCTACCATAGTCCTTTATTAGCATCCTTTGCTAGAGAAGTTGTTCGGGTTTTTTAGACTAACCTTCTTCCTTTGTTCCTTGTGATTTTATGTTTAAACTTTAGAATACTCCTTGAGAAAGGGCTAAATCATATAGGCGATTGTGGTCTGAGAATGTTAGAATAACCGATGCCAACACTAAGAAAGTGAAAGTATGTTGTTCAAGTTCAATTGGTGTTCCTGTAAGTGCAAGCTAAGAACAACAAGCACAAGCGCAAAGGGTATTGACGATGAGACCATGACAAGGAAGGAGGTGAAATTGTGGTCCATGGATGAAGGAAGTGGTAGGTGTAAAAAAATCTTTATTTGTAGGAGGGTCGTCATGAAATGGGTTGTGAAAATAGCGTTGCAAAGCTCTCCCAGTAAAGTTTGCTATTGGGTGTGCAAGAGTACGAAAAAGCATCCATGAAACTTAGATTTTGGTGGAACTTATACAAAGCATTTAACTATTCTTTTGGTGATATGCTTTTGTGCTCTTGCCCTCCGTGACATCTTGGATCAATTTGAATGTGCCTTTGGTTTCTTTGGTTCTCTATGTGTGTTGATGTGAGATTGTGTGGATTTTAATTACACCTTAGTTGATAACGAGTTAGACCAACATATAGAGCTTCTACAGTCCATGCCACTAACCTCGGGTTAACCCTTGTAATTGAAAAAAAAACCTCGGGTTAACCCTATTACGTGAAATGAGGACAAAAGCGACAACAAATTGGTGACACCCAATGTGTGTAGAGTGCATCTAAACGGTTTGGATTTTGAGACGTTACAAATGGTCATTACCATTGAGTTGTGTCCCTAGATTTCCTTCTCTTCATGAGGCTCCTCAGTGATATCCAGTATTTTTATCTCAACCTTACTCTGATAAACTAAATCTTCACAATCCAGGTTGTGTCAAGTATCTGCTTTTCCTCCCTTTGTTCAATCGTGATGTTGTCTACTGTTGATGGTGACTAAATGCTCAATCTGACTCAACATATCATCAAAGTGAAGGTAGAATCAACATCAGTAGTATTTTATTTTCAAATAATGTGGTTCCACTTGTATTCCTTATTTATACTTGTGCAGGGGCAAACATGTAAATTCATCAAGAAATGATCACTAGAAGCAAGTAGAGAGAAGGAGGACCACTAGGGCCCACATTGTAGGGTCGGCTGACCCCACTAGGGGTCGCCCGAACTAGATCAACCTCCTCCATGTCACCAATCCACTCCACCAGCCAACAAAAACATTTTGGGATAATACTACACGTTGCTCTTAAGATGATTTGATCATGTGGTCATCATGGAGTCTACCAAGGATTGGATTGCCAGCCGCTGTGGGCTTCGCCCCGGCCCGCCGAGCTAGTACCACGCGTTGCCAACTTGACCAATGTAGCACTAACCCAGGGGTCATAGGAAGGCCCCTAGAGTCGTCATCCGCAATCTCGACTCGCAGGGTTGTACATCAGGATCAAGTGGTATGGTTACACACTACGAACCAACCATCAAGAATCACATAGCTCGGACATCATACATCATATTTGGGTATAAAAAGAAATTACATTTTCCATTATGAGATAATGGACAAAATACAAGTTACATCATTTAACCAACTAGTTCTATCGCGCTTATGTGGCGAAGAATTACTAGTTTTTCTGGCAATAAACTAGCCGAGGAGCCGTTAAAGCTCTCGTCCGGGAGAGACCCGATCGGTGTAAGGATGTCAAAGCGTTGCCGTAGGTCAGCCAGCAAGCCTAGGGCGACATCATTGGTCGTCCGATGGAGCGATGAACAACAACATGGAGGTTGGAAGAGATTAGGGCAAAACAGAGATAAAGAGTAGATTGTTTTTTTGTTTGATTGTGTGTTGGGTCCCCTCATATTTATATGGAGGGCGTGTTCTTATCCCACGAGTGGTCGAAATCTCTTGCAAAATGCATCAAAATACAACTTAAACCTGATCTAGATAGGGAAAACCAGCTCGAGCCGCTTTGTACCGTATCATTTGACAATGAAAACCCGCCTGAGGGGGTTTGAGCAGTACCAAAATCAGTCTTGGATGATTTTTGCAGGATGAAACTTTCTGGGAGCATGATTTTTGTATCCAGACTCCAAATTTGATGTTCTATATATGTATTTCGATCATCTCGATGAGAGGGGTGCATGGTGAAGTCCAATTTGCAATTTGAGCAAGTTGAAAAATCAGCCAGGCTGGTTTGGAAAACCAGCTCAGGCCAATTTCTACTGGTTGAAGTGAAATATTTTCCCTACCCTTTCTTCATCCGGACTACAAATCAGACGTGTAGCGCCTGTTACATATTTTAACAATGTTAGAAAACCGGCTAGGCCCGTTTTCTGCAAGCCAGTCTAGGATTGCCTTCTTTTTGACAAATTTAGCTGTCAACACACGTTCTCAGACTATTGAATTGTACAAAATACGTTTAATTAATACTTTTAAAATAGCCTCTTCGACAAATTGTCTCTTTTTTGAACGTTGCATTACTTTGCTAGTGAAACTTTCATTATTGTCATTGGGGAACAAATTTATGTCCTTGATAGAAAGACCTCTAAGACTGTCATATGCTTTTTCAGTAAATTTAACTACAGCAAAACATCATAAATAGAATAATATTCTTGATGATATGAACATTTATCGGGTGATGTATAGCATATATCCGTCGATTGTAAATTGATTGCACGCAAGGGTGTAACACCCTAATTTTAAATTTTGGCAATTTCATAAAATTCATTAGAATTTTTAATTTAGTTTATGACCAAACACTAGTGGAGGAAAATAATAGTTTAATTATTAATTAATTATTTATGCTGCATTCATGCCTCATGCATAATTTTTATTGTGTGAAAAAGAATTTATTAAATTCGATTTAGGATCGATTCGATTTTACTCTATTTATAAAGTAAATAAAGTGTTTGAAAAGTTTTGTGAAAACGAACTCAATATTTATTTCCAAAACTCAGAAAAACATTTCCAAAATTATTAAAAATTTTGTTGGGTTCAAAAAGCTTTTGATTCAGCTTTGAAATGAATTTACAAAATCAACACAAAAAGAAAAGAAAAAAAAGGAAAGGCCTCCTCTTTTCCTCTCTGGGGCCGGCCCACCTGCGCTCTCCCCTCTCCCCGGCCCGCCCACGCTCTTCCCTCTCACCCGCCTCTCCCTTCTCCCTCATGTCGCTGACGTGTGGGCCCCACATGTCAGGCCCGTCTCCCACCACCCGCCATCTCCGGTCCCCTCCCCTCTGCCATCGCCGCCCGTGACCGAGCTACCTAGTCGTCGCGCGCGACCAAGCTCCGAGCAGCGCAGGCCGAGCCTCCCGCGTGACCCAGCCCCTCCCCTCCTTTCCCCGCTCCACCCTCGCAGCACGATCCGCATACCTCGGGCGCGCAAATCGCGGCCGCCATGGGCGGCATGACTCTGAGCTCGTGACCGGCTCTTCCCCGCTCCCTCTCTGCCCTATAGAAGCCGGGCCTCGGCACCGCGCGCACACGCCGCCACCACCCAACCTCTCCCCGTGGCCTCTCGGCCTCCCCAGTGCCTCCATCTGCTGCCGCCACCACCATTAGAGAGCTCGCCACCGAGCTCTCGATCTCCCCTACTGGGCGCCGCCTCGGCGACCAAATCCTCCCCATCTCCTCTGAGCCGCCCGATTCGCATCCAACAGCTCAGATTAGAACACTCCCCGAAGGGGTATGCGCCGGGTCCACGGATCCGTGCACCCTGTCCACAGCTCCGCGTCGGCATGTCCACCGCTAGCTGGTGGACCGGCCCAATGGCGCTCCGCCGCATGGCGCCACGCCAGCAACCGCGCCACGTCCCCATCCTTTTTGCAGAAAAGTCCTCCACCTTTGCCTTAATCAACCCGCCATCCACACAATATTCTCTGAGCCTTGCCATTCTTTCGATCTAGCCCCTGTGGTTTAGGATAAATGAGGCCCGGTCCAAAGCCTTTTCTTTTTCAGTTTTAATTATTTTTTTATACGAAAATAACTTCAAACTATTTACAGAAATGCCATCCAACTTCAAATGCTCATAACTTTCACGTTTTAACTCTGATTTGACCCATTCAAATTGCGTTAGATTCATATCGACGAGTACTACATGTTAGTACACTTTTTATCTTTTGTTTCCACTGTTTGGTGTACTGTTATTATTATGTTTTGTGGGCCATGTTTGATGTATGTGAACAGAGAGTGCGGAGTTCGAGGATTCCCAGGAGCAGGAGCCTGTTCTTGCTGACCCTACCCAGTTCGAAGGCAAGTGTTCTTGACCATACTTGCACCTACATTTATTTTACTTTTGTGTTAGAGTAGTTAGACCTTTAGAATGCATGCAGAGTCATTAAATTGAATCCCATGATTAGGGTTTACTAGATCTTGTTACATTATCCTTGTACCCTGGTTTTGGGATAGGTAGCCGTGTCATGCTTAGCTTGCAGTTTTGGGATGGGCAGGGTCATAATTTAATATTGATTAATGAACTATGCAACATGTGGGTTGGTAATCTTTTTAGCAACATGGTGATTAGGCAAATCCGGCAGGATGGACCGACTTGGTGGTGGCATGTTGTTGGTATTGGGTAAATGTTTATGGTGGATTGCCAGAGTTGGTGGAATGGGTTTGTGCTAGTATCCTGTCGGATTCCAAGGGACGATTCTCAGAGCATGTAACCCGGCTTAACAGCGCAACCATGAGGTCTGGATGGGCTGGACCTGGCTAATTAATTAGGAACTCCAAGTTATGCTACACGGGGATGGTTTGTGTGGCACAAGAGGGGGCTTCTGTAGTGGTGGTGATACCCACTGCTAGAGGTGAAACCTTAGTGAACGTGTAAGGCTTGGAGGGACTATGTAAAGGCCTTGTAGTGTGACCCCGCTAAGCACCTTGGTAGTGTGAAGCGTGATGGGGAAAACATGACTCATGGTGAAAGTGTGCAACCTCTGCAGAGTGTAAAACTGATATATCAGCCGTGCTCACGGTCAAGAGCGGCTTGGACTTCTTTGAGATTAGATTGGCTCTGGTTCTGATGGTTGGGTTGCTTGGATGGGATCCTAGTGTGGTCTGGCTTGGATGGTTTTTCCAAGTGTGGTTGCTCGATGGGATCCGAGTGTTGGTTCAGTTCTCTGAGGAGATGGTGGTTATCACTCAGTAAATAGGTGCTAAGGAATTAAGGAATAATAGGATGTGTCGCATAGGTGCTTGTGTCAAACCAAGTTAGCCTATCCTTGCTTTAAGCCTCATGTCATACTTTTCCTACACTTGCGGAGTAGATTTCGATGTACTCACCCTTCCTCTTTGTCCCCCCTCCTACCTCACAAACGGGTTCACGGATTGGATGAAATGTAGTGTTAGTCAGATTGATGAGAATATGGCACAAACCAATAACTGCAGAATATATGTTTAGAGGAGCCAGAGAAGAAAAGTGAATAAAGAAAAAAAATAAAAGAGGAAGGGTGAGTACATCGAAATCTACTCCGCAAGTGTAGGAAAAGTATGACATGAGGCTTAAAGCAAGGATAGGCTAACTTGGTTTGACACAAGCACCTATGCGACACATCCTATTATTCCTTAATTCCTTAGCACCTATTTACTGAGTGATAACCACCATCTCCTCAGAGAACTGAACCAACACTCGGATCCCATCGAGCAACCACACTTGGAAAAACCATCCAAGCCAGACCACACTAGGATCCCATCCAAGCAACCCAACCATCAGAACCAGAGCCAATCTAATCTCAAAGAAGTCCAAGCCGCTCTTGACCGTGAGCACGGCTGATATATCAGTTTTACACTCTGCAGAGGTTGCACACTTTCACCATGAGTCATGTTTTCCCCATCACGCTTCACACTACCAAGGTGCTTAGCGGGGTCACACTACAAGGCCTTTACATAGTCCCTCCAAGCCTTACACGTTCACTAAGGTTTCACCTCTAGCAGTGGGTATCACCACCACTACAGAAGCCCCCTCTTGTGCCACACAAACCATCCCCGTGTAGCATAACTTGGAGTTCCTAATTAATTAGCCAGGTCCAGCCCATCCAGACCTCATGGTTGCGCTGTTAAGCCGGGTTACATGCTCTGAGAATCGTCCCTTGGAATCCGACAGGATACTAGCACAAACCCATTCCACCAACTCTGGCAATCCACCATAAACATTTACCCAATACCAACAACATGCCACCACCAAGTCGGTCCATCCTGCCGGATTTGCCTAATCACCATGTTGCTAAAAAGATTACCAACCCACATGTTGCATAGTTCATTAATCAATATTAAATTATGACCCTGCCCATCCCAAAACTGCAAGCTAAGCATGACACGGCTACCTATCCCAAAACCAGGGTACAAGGATAATGTAACAAGATCTAGTAAACCCTAATCATGGGATTCAATTTAATGACTCTGCATGCATTCTAAAGGTCTAACTACTCTAACACAAAAGTAAAATAAATGTAGGTGCAAGTATGGTCAAGAACACTTGCCTTCGAACTGGGTAGGGTCAGCAAGAACAGGCTCCTGCTCCTGGGAATCCTCGAACTCCGCACTCTCTGTTCACATACATCAAACATGGCCCACAAAACATAATAATAACAGTACACCAAACAGTGGAAACAAAAGATAAAAAGTGTACTAACATGTAGTACTCGTCGATATGAATCTAACGCAATTTGAATGGGTCAAATCAGAGTTAAAACGTGAAAGTTATGAGCATTTGAAGTTGGATGGCATTTCTGTAAATAGTTTGAAGTTATTTTCGTATAAAAAAATAATTAAAACTGAAAAAGAAAAGGCTTTGGACCGGGCCTCATTTATCCTAAACCACAGGGGCTAGATCGAAAGAATGGCAAGGCTCAGAGAATATTGTGTGGATGGCGGGTTGATTAAGGCAAAGGTGGAGGACTTTTCTGCAAAAAGGATGGGGACGTGGCGCGGTTGCTGGCGTGGCGCCATGCGGCGGAGCGCCATTGGGCCGGTCCACCAGCTAGCGGTGGACATGCCGACGCGGAGCTGTGGACAGGGTGCACGGATCCGTGGACCCGGCGCATACCCCTTCGGGGAGTGTTCTAATCTGAGCTGTTGGATGCGAATCGGGCGGCTCAGAGGAGATGGGGAGGATTTGGTCGCCGAGGCGGCGCCCAGTAGGGGAGATCGAGAGCTCGGTGGCGAGCTCTCTAATGGTGGTGGCGGCAGCAGATGGAGGCACTGGGGAGGCCGAGAGGCCACGGGGAGAGGTTGGGTGGTGGCGGCGTGTGCGCGCGGTGCCGAGGCCCGGCTTCTATAGGGCAGAGAGGGAGCGGGGAAGAGCCGGTCACGAGCTCAGAGTCATGCCGCCCATGGCGGCCGCGATTTGCGCGCCCGAGGTATGCGGATCGTGCTGCGAGGGTGGAGCGGGGAAAGGAGGGGAGGGGCTGGGTCACGCGGGAGGCTCGGCCTGCGCTGCTCGGAGCTTGGTCGCGCGCGACGACTAGGTAGCTCGGTCACGGGCGGCGATGGCAGAGGGGAGGGGACCGGAGATGGCGGGTGGTGGGAGACGGGCCTGACATGTGGGGCCCACACGTCAGCGACATGAGGGAGAAGGGAGAGGCGGGTGAGAGGGAAGAGCGTGGGCGGGCCGGGGAGAGGGGAGAGCGCAGGTGGGCCGGCCCCAGAGAGGAAAAGAGGAGGCCTTTCCTTTTTTTTCTTTTCTTTTTGTGTTGATTTTGTAAATTCATTTCAAAGCTGAATCAAAAGCTTTTTGAACCCAACAAAATTTTTAATAATTTTGGAAATGTTTTTCTGAGTTTTGGAAATAAATATTGAGTTCGTTTTCACAAAACTTTTCAAACACTTTATTTACTTTATAAATAGAGTAAAATCGAATCGATCCTAAATCGAATTTAATAAATTCTTTTTCACACAATAAAAATTATGCATGAGGCATGAATGCAGCATAAATAATTAATTAATAATTAAACTATTATTTTCCTCCACTAGTGTTTGGTCATAAACTAAATTAAAAATTCTAATGAATTTTATGAAATTGCCAAAATTTAAAATTAGGGTGTTACACCCTTGCGTGCAATCAATTTACAATCGACGGATATATGCTATACATCACCCGATAAATGTTCATATCATCAAGAATATTATTCTATTTATGATGTTTTGCTGTAGTTAAATTTACTGAAAAAGCATATGACAGTCTTAGAGGTCTTTCTATCAAGGACATAAATTTGTTCCCCAATGACAATAATGAAAGTTTCACTAGCAAAGTAATGCAACGTTCAAAAAAGAGACAATTTGTCGAAGAGGCTATTTTAAAAGTATTAATTAAACGTATTTTGTACAATTCAATAGTCTGAGAACGTGTGTTGACAGCTAAATTTGTCAAAAAGAAGGCAATCCTAGACTGGCTTGCAGAAAACGGGCCTAGCCGGTTTTCTAACATTGTTAAAATATGTAACAGGCGCTACACGTCTGATTTGTAGTCCGGATGAAGAAAGGGTAGGGAAAATATTTCACTTCAACCAGTAGAAATTGGCCTGAGCTGGTTTTCCAAACCAGCCTGGCTGATTTTTCAACTTGCTCAAATTGCAAATTGGACTTCACCATGCACCCCTCTCATCGAGATGATCGAAATACATATATAGAACATCAAATTTGGAGTCTGGATACAAAAATCATGCTCCCAGAAAGTTTCATCCTGCAAAAATCATCCAAGACTGATTTTGGTACTGCTCAAACCCCCTCAGGCGGGTTTTCATTGTCAAATGATACGGTACAAAGCGGCTCGAGCTGGTTTTCCCTATCTAGATCAGGTTTAAGTTGTATTTTGATGCATTTTGCAAGAGATTTCGACCACTCGTGGGATAAGAACACGCCCTCCATATAAATATGAGGGGACCCAACACACAATCAAACAAAAAAACAATCTACTCTTTATCTCTGTTTTGCCCTAATCTCTTCCAACCTCCATGTTGTTGTTCATCGCTCCATCGGACGACCAATGATGTCGCCCTAGGCTTGCTGGCTGACCTACGGCAACGCTTTGACATCCTTACACCGATCGGGTCTCTCCCGGACGAGAGCTTTAACGGCTCCTCGGCTAGTTTATTGCCAGAAAAACTAGTAATTCTTCGCCACATAAGCGCGATAGAACTAGTTGGTTAAATGATGTAACTTGTATTTTGTCCATTATCTCATAATGGAAAATGTAATTTCTTTTTATACCCAAATATGATGTATGATGTCCGAGCTATGTGATTCTTGATGGTTGGTTCGTAGTGTGTAACCATACCACTTGATCCTGATGTACAACCCTGCGAGTCGAGATTGCGGATGACGACTCTAGGGGCCTTCCTATGACCCCTGGGTTAGTGCTACATTGGTCAAGTTGGCAACGCGTGGTACTAGCTCGGCGGGCCGGGGCGAAGCCCACAGCGGCTGGCAATCCAATCCTTGGTAGACTCCATGATGACCACATGATCAAATCATCTTAAGAGCAACGTGTAGTATTATCCCAAAATGTTTTTGTTGGCTGGTGGAGTGGATTGGTGACATGGAGGAGGTTGATCTAGTTCGGGCGACCCCTAGTGGGGTCAGCCGACCCTACAATGTGGGCCCTAGTGGTCCTCCTTCTCTCTACTTGCTTCTAGTGATCATTTCTTGATGAATTTACATGTTTGCCCCTGCACAAGTATAAATAAGGAATACAAGTGGAACCACATTATTTGAAAATAAAATACTACTGATGTTGATTCTACCTTCACTTTGATGATATGTTGAGTCAGATTGAGCATTTAGTCACCATCAACAGTAGACAACATCACGATTGAACAAAGGGAGGAAAAGCAGATACTTGACACAACCTGGATTGTGAAGATTTAGTTTATCAGAGTAAGGTTGAGATAAAAATACTGGATATCACTGAGGAGCCTCATGAAGAGAAGGAAATCTAGGGACACAACTCAATGGTAATGACCATTTGTAACGTCTCAAAATCCAAACCGTTTAGATGCACTCTACACACATTGGGTGTCACCAATTTGTTGTCGCTTTTGTCCTCATTTCACGTAATAGGGTTAACCCGAGGTTTTTTTTTCAATTACAAGGGTTAACCCGAGGTTAGTGGCATGGACTGTAGAAGCTCTATATGTTGGTCTAACTCGTTATCAACTAAGGTGTAATTAAAATCCACACAATCTCACATCAACACACATAGAGAACCAAAGAAACCAAAGGCACATTCAAATTGATCCAAGATGTCACGGAGGGCAAGAGCACAAAAGCATATCACCAAAAGAATAGTTAAATGCTTTGTATAAGTTCCACCAA
Organism: Tripidium arundinaceum; assembly: GCA_030439765.1. Taxonomy (NCBI): domain Eukaryota; kingdom Viridiplantae; phylum Streptophyta; class Magnoliopsida; order Poales; family Poaceae; genus Tripidium; species Tripidium arundinaceum. Next base: position 5,911 of record JAHUYU010000852.1, on the reverse strand, counting down.
AATCTAAGTTTCATGGATGCTTTTTCGTACTCTTGCACACCCAATAGCAAACTTTACTGGGAGAGCTTTGCAACGCTATTTTCACAACCCATTTCATGACGACCCTCCTACAAATAAAGATTTTTTTACACCTACCACTTCCTTCATCCATGGACCACAATTTCACCTCCTTCCTTGTCATGGTCTCATCGTCAATACCCTTTGCGCTTGTGCTTGTTGTTCTTAGCTTGCACTTACAGGAACACCAATTGAACTTGAACAACATACTTTCACTTTCTTAGTGTTGGCATCGGTTATTCTAACATTCTCAGACCACAATCGCCTATATGATTTAGCCCTTTCTCAAGGAGTATTCTAAAGTTTAAACATAAAATCACAAGGAACAAAGGAAGAAGGTTAGTCTAAAAAACCCGAACAACTTCTCTAGCAAAGGATGCTAATAAAGGACTATGGTAGGATAAAGATTCACCTGTGAAAGAGTTGTTTGCAAGGGTTGAAAGAGGTGCTCGCATCAAGCAGCATAGGTTAACCTAAAACCATGGATGAAGGAAGTGGTAGGTGTAAAAAAATCTTTATTTGTAGGAGGGTCGTCATGAAATGGGTTGTGAAAATAGCGTTGCAAAGCTCTCCCAGTAAAGTTTGCTATTGGGTGTGCAAGAGTACGAAAAAGCATCCATGAAACTTAGATTTTGGTGGAACTTATACAAAGCATTTAACTATTCTTTTGGTGATATGCTTTTGTGCTCTTGCCCTCCGTGACATCTTGGATCAATTTGAATGTGCCTTTGGTTTCTTTGGTTCTCTATGTGTGTTGATGTGAGATTGTGTGGATTTTAATTACACCTTAGTTGATAACGAGTTAGACCAACATATAGAGCTTCTACAGTCCATGCCACTAACCTCGGGTTAACCCTTGTAATTGAAAAAAAAACCTCGGGTTAACCCTATTACGTGAAATGAGGACAAAAGCGACAACAAATTGGTGACACCCAATGTGTGTAGAGTGCATCTAAACGGTTTGGATTTTGAGACGTTACAAATGGTCATTACCATTGAGTTGTGTCCCTAGATTTCCTTCTCTTCATGAGGCTCCTCAGTGATATCCAGTATTTTTATCTCAACCTTACTCTGATAAACTAAATCTTCACAATCCAGGTTGTGTCAAGTATCTGCTTTTCCTCCCTTTGTTCAATCGTGATGTTGTCTACTGTTGATGGTGACTAAATGCTCAATCTGACTCAACATATCATCAAAGTGAAGGTAGAATCAACATCAGTAGTATTTTATTTTCAAATAATGTGGTTCCACTTGTATTCCTTATTTATACTTGTGCAGGGGCAAACATGTAAATTCATCAAGAAATGATCACTAGAAGCAAGTAGAGAGAAGGAGGACCACTAGGGCCCACATTGTAGGGTCGGCTGACCCCACTAGGGGTCGCCCGAACTAGATCAACCTCCTCCATGTCACCAATCCACTCCACCAGCCAACAAAAACATTTTGGGATAATACTACACGTTGCTCTTAAGATGATTTGATCATGTGGTCATCATGGAGTCTACCAAGGATTGGATTGCCAGCCGCTGTGGGCTTCGCCCCGGCCCGCCGAGCTAGTACCACGCGTTGCCAACTTGACCAATGTAGCACTAACCCAGGGGTCATAGGAAGGCCCCTAGAGTCGTCATCCGCAATCTCGACTCGCAGGGTTGTACATCAGGATCAAGTGGTATGGTTACACACTACGAACCAACCATCAAGAATCACATAGCTCGGACATCATACATCATATTTGGGTATAAAAAGAAATTACATTTTCCATTATGAGATAATGGACAAAATACAAGTTACATCATTTAACCAACTAGTTCTATCGCGCTTATGTGGCGAAGAATTACTAGTTTTTCTGGCAATAAACTAGCCGAGGAGCCGTTAAAGCTCTCGTCCGGGAGAGACCCGATCGGTGTAAGGATGTCAAAGCGTTGCCGTAGGTCAGCCAGCAAGCTAGGGCGACATCATTGGTCGTCCGATGGAGCGATGAACAACAACATGGAGGTTGGAAGAGATTAGGGCAAAACAGAGATAAAGAGTAGATTGTTTTTTTGTTTGATTGTGTGTTGGGTCCCCTCATATTTATATGGAGGGCGTGTTCTTATCCCACGAGTGGTCGAAATCTCTTGCAAAATGCATCAAAATACAACTTAAACCTGATCTAGATAGGGAAAACCAGCTCGAGCCGCTTTGTACCGTATCATTTGACAATGAAAACCCGCCTGAGGGGGTTTGAGCAGTACCAAAATCAGTCTTGGATGATTTTTGCAGGATGAAACTTTCTGGGAGCATGATTTTTGTATCCAGACTCCAAATTTGATGTTCTATATATGTATTTCGATCATCTCGATGAGAGGGGTGCATGGTGAAGTCCAATTTGCAATTTGAGCAAGTTGAAAAATCAGCCAGGCTGGTTTGGAAAACCAGCTCAGGCCAATTTCTACTGGTTGAAGTGAAATATTTTCCCTACCCTTTCTTCATCCGGACTACAAATCAGACGTGTAGCGCCTGTTACATATTTTAACAATGTTAGAAACCGGCTAGGCCCGTTTTCTGCAAGCCAGTCTAGGATTGCCTTCTTTTTGACAAATTTAGCTGTCAACACACGTTCTCAGACTATTGAATTGTACAAAATACGTTTAATTAATACTTTTAAAATAGCCTCTTCGACAAATTGTCTCTTTTTTGAACGTTGCATTACTTTGCTAGTGAAACTTTCATTATTGTCATTGGGGAACAAATTTATGTCCTTGATAGAAAGACCTCTAAGACTGTCATATGCTTTTTCAGTAAATTTAACTACAGCAAAACATCATAAATAGAATAATATTCTTGATGATATGAACATTTATCGGGTGATGTATAGCATATATCCGTCGATTGTAAATTGATTGCACGCAAGGGTGTAACACCCTAATTTTAAATTTTGGCAATTTCATAAAATTCATTAGAATTTTTAATTTAGTTTATGACCAAACACTAGTGGAGGAAAATAATAGTTTAATTATTAATTAATTATTTATGCTGCATTCATGCCTCATGCATAATTTTTATTGTGTGAAAAAGAATTTATTAAATTCGATTTAGGATCGATTCGATTTTACTCTATTTATAAAGTAAATAAAGTGTTTGAAAAGTTTTGTGAAAACGAACTCAATATTTATTTCCAAAACTCAGAAAAACATTTCCAAAATTATTAAAAATTTTGTTGGGTTCAAAAAGCTTTTGATTCAGCTTTGAAATGAATTTACAAAATCAACACAAAAAGAAAAGAAAAAAAAGGAAAGGCCTCCTCTTTTCCTCTCTGGGGCCGGCCCACCTGCGCTCTCCCCTCTCCCCGGCCCGCCCACGCTCTTCCCTCTCACCCGCCTCTCCCTTCTCCCTCATGTCGCTGACGTGTGGGCCCCACATGTCAGGCCCGTCTCCCACCACCCGCCATCTCCGGTCCCCTCCCCTCTGCCATCGCCGCCCGTGACCGAGCTACCTAGTCGTCGCGCGCGACCAAGCTCCGAGCAGCGCAGGCCGAGCCTCCCGCGTGACCCAGCCCCTCCCCTCCTTTCCCCGCTCCACCCTCGCAGCACGATCCGCATACCTCGGGCGCGCAAATCGCGGCCGCCATGGGCGGCATGACTCTGAGCTCGTGACCGGCTCTTCCCCGCTCCCTCTCTGCCCTATAGAAGCCGGGCCTCGGCACCGCGCGCACACGCCGCCACCACCCAACCTCTCCCCGTGGCCTCTCGGCCTCCCCAGTGCCTCCATCTGCTGCCGCCACCACCATTAGAGAGCTCGCCACCGAGCTCTCGATCTCCCCTACTGGGCGCCGCCTCGGCGACCAAATCCTCCCCATCTCCTCTGAGCCGCCCGATTCGCATCCAACAGCTCAGATTAGAACACTCCCCGAAGGGGTATGCGCCGGGTCCACGGATCCGTGCACCCTGTCCACAGCTCCGCGTCGGCATGTCCACCGCTAGCTGGTGGACCGGCCCAATGGCGCTCCGCCGCATGGCGCCACGCCAGCAACCGCGCCACGTCCCCATCCTTTTTGCAGAAAAGTCCTCCACCTTTGCCTTAATCAACCCGCCATCCACACAATATTCTCTGAGCCTTGCCATTCTTTCGATCTAGCCCCTGTGGTTTAGGATAAATGAGGCCCGGTCCAAAGCCTTTTCTTTTCAGTTTTAATTATTTTTTTATACGAAAATAACTTCAAACTATTTACAGAAATGCCATCCAACTTCAAATGCTCATAACTTTCACGTTTTAACTCTGATTTGACCCATTCAAATTGCGTTAGATTCATATCGACGAGTACTACATGTTAGTACACTTTTTATCTTTTGTTTCCACTGTTTGGTGTACTGTTATTATTATGTTTTGTGGGCCATGTTTGATGTATGTGAACAGAGAGTGCGGAGTTCGAGGATTCCCAGGAGCAGGAGCCTGTTCTTGCTGACCCTACCCAGTTCGAAGGCAAGTGTTCTTGACCATACTTGCACCTACATTTATTTTACTTTTGTGTTAGAGTAGTTAGACCTTTAGAATGCATGCAGAGTCATTAAATTGAATCCCATGATTAGGGTTTACTAGATCTTGTTACATTATCCTTGTACCCTGGTTTTGGGATAGGTAGCCGTGTCATGCTTAGCTTGCAGTTTTGGGATGGGCAGGGTCATAATTTAATATTGATTAATGAACTATGCAACATGTGGGTTGGTAATCTTTTTAGCAACATGGTGATTAGGCAAATCCGGCAGGATGGACCGACTTGGTGGTGGCATGTTGTTGGTATTGGGTAAATGTTTATGGTGGATTGCCAGAGTTGGTGGAATGGGTTTGTGCTAGTATCCTGTCGGATTCCAAGGGACGATTCTCAGAGCATGTAACCCGGCTTAACAGCGCAACCATGAGGTCTGGATGGGCTGGACCTGGCTAATTAATTAGGAACTCCAAGTTATGCTACACGGGGATGGTTTGTGTGGCACAAGAGGGGGCTTCTGTAGTGGTGGTGATACCCACTGCTAGAGGTGAAACCTTAGTGAACGTGTAAGGCTTGGAGGGACTATGTAAAGGCCTTGTAGTGTGACCCCGCTAAGCACCTTGGTAGTGTGAAGCGTGATGGGGAAAACATGACTCATGGTGAAAGTGTGCAACCTCTGCAGAGTGTAAAACTGATATATCAGCCGTGCTCACGGTCAAGAGCGGCTTGGACTTCTTTGAGATTAGATTGGCTCTGGTTCTGATGGTTGGGTTGCTTGGATGGGATCCTAGTGTGGTCTGGCTTGGATGGTTTTTCCAAGTGTGGTTGCTCGATGGGATCCGAGTGTTGGTTCAGTTCTCTGAGGAGATGGTGGTTATCACTCAGTAAATAGGTGCTAAGGAATTAAGGAATAATAGGATGTGTCGCATAGGTGCTTGTGTCAAACCAAGTTAGCCTATCCTTGCTTTAAGCCTCATGTCATACTTTTCCTACACTTGCGGAGTAGATTTCGATGTACTCACCCTTCCTCTTTGTCCCCCCTCCTACCTCACCCAGACGCTGGAGATGATGATGTGGAGTACGTTGAAGACGGTGGCTTCGACCCCGACGACTTGTACTAGGCTGGTGCTATCCCCGATCAACTTTCCTGTGAAGACGGCGTCCAGTTTCCGCTAGAGTTAATAAGAGTCAATATACTTTTCTGTTAGACCCACTGGTCATTTTTATAATAATGTTTCGTTATGTATTCAACTCTAATCTTGATACTATAATAACGTCGATATATGTATGAAATTTTATTCTAGCATACATATATTGTGCATTCGATTTTGTTCTTAAAATCGAGTGTGACAAAAGGGTATCGTGCATCTTTTCAGGTTGCAAAAT
>JAHUYU010000925.1:0-17490 GCA_030439765.1 Tripidium arundinaceum | reverse complement strand
TCCATTGGTAGACCTTATAAAACACGCTGCCCCGGCCCCCTCATCCCTCTCCACCGGATCTGGATGGTGGCGCCGCCCTCGGCCCCTCCCTCTCCACCGTCGCGGCGGCGATGGCGCAACCGGCGCGGAGCGGCCCCTGGCCCCCCTCCTCCCTCTCCACCAGATCTGGGCGGGGGCGCGGCCCTCTCCCTCTCTCCACAGCGACCCTCTCTTCCACGGCTCCCCAGCATTGGCAGCGGCACCTCCGAGTGCGAGTTCTAGTGGAGGGCGTGGCCGGCGGAGCGGGCGCTGTGGACCTCAGCGGCGGGGACGCCGGATCCGGTGGCCCTAAGGCCAGATCCGGTGGCCGTGAGACCAGATCTAGTGGCGGCAAGACCGGACCCGGCGGCCAGTGATGGCGGCGGTGGCAACCCGTGGATGGGCTCGCCGGGCTTGTCCAAGGATTTTTTTCTTTTTTTTCTTTTTTTATTTGATTAACCGAGGCGAGCATCAAAACGCCTCGGAAAATACTTCCATTTACCATGACCTTTCATCCGAGGTGTTTTCGGTGCCCGCCTCGGTTAATCCAAAATACCCGCCTCGGAAAAGATTTTATGCAGTAGTGTGCGAAACTGCAGCTGCAAAGAGGCATAGACACACGCACACAGCCAGACAGTAGTCACACTACTGGAAACCAGGACTTTGCCGAGTGTTTTTACACTCGGCAAAGAGCCTTTTGCACTCGGCAAAGGCTTTGCCGAGTGTGGCACCCGGCAAATTCCACTCGGCAACATATTTGTCGGCAAAGGGACTTTGCCGAGTGCTTTTTATCGGGGCACTCGACAAAATATTTTTATATTTTGCCGCGGTTACTTTGCCGAGTGCCCGCCCAGCACTCGGCAAAATGTTTTTTATTTTTTTAACTTTTCGAGTGCCCCTGAGCTGGCACTCGGCAAAGTTTTTTCCTTTTTAAAAAAAACATTACTTTGCCGAGTGCCGCAGACCCGGCACTCGGCAAAGTTTTCCCTTTTTTAAAAAAAAACATTACTTTGCCGAGTGCCGCAGGCCTGGCACTCGGCAAAGTTTTCCCTTTTTTAAAAAAAACATTACTTTATCGAGTGCCGCAGGCCTGGCACTCGGCAAAGTTTTTCCTTTTTAAAAAAAAAAACATTACTTTGTCGAGTGCCCCAGGTCCGGCACTTGCCAAAGATTTTTTTTCTTTTTTTAAAAAAACACACTTTGCCGAGTGCCCCCCTGCCCAGGCACGCGGCAAAGACCTCGAGAATTGCAATTTTTTTATATTTTTACATTTCACTGTTACAGACAATATATATATATCACCAACATGCATTATATAAATCAAATATATATATACAATATATATATATATATAAATCAAATATGACATCGATATAACCAACATGCATTATATATCAAAAGCACATGCATAATTTCATAAATCCATCGGAAATCCATCACAAATCCTTCAAAGTTCAACATTACAAGTTTATTATTACAGGTTCAACATCACAAAGTTCAACATCACAAAGTTCAACATCCCTACTGCGGCGGCGGAGAGTGCAACTGTGTTCTCTCGGACTGCGGTGTAGGGTTGACGGGATCAGCCCTCGGTGACACGACAGCGGGGTTGTTTGAACCCACCGACGGAGGCTGCACAAAAGAAGAGATTGCATGTGTTAGACTCAAAATTGAAAATTTCGGCAGCACCTCCCCTGCACGTGGAGGATTCCAACCTGCAAGAAACAACGGCCGACAATCCCAACAGCACGAAGGCCGAAAATCACAACGGCACGAAGGCCGACAATCCCAACGGCACGAAGGCATACTCACAGGTGTGAACTGTCGAGCCGGAACTGGAACTGGCATCTGCACTTGGACACCCGATGCTTGCCCGATGATTTGCATGACCTGGAACAGTGAAATGTAAAAATATAAAAAATTGCAATTCTCGAGGTCTTTGCCGCGTGCCTGGGCAGGGGGCACTCGGCAAAGTGTGTTTTTTTAAAAAAAGAAAAAAAATCTTTGGCAAGTGCCGGACCTGGGGCACTCGACAAAGTAATGTTTTTTTTTTTAAAAAGGAAAAACTTTGCCGAGTGCCAGGCTGCGGCACTCGATAAAGTAATGTTTTTTTTAAAAAAGGGAAAACTTTGCCGAGTGCCAGGCCTGCGGCACTCGGCAAAGTAATGTTTTTTTTTAAAAAAGGGAAAACTTTGCCGAGTGCCGGGTCTGCGGCACTCGGCAAAGTAATGTTTTTTTTAAAAAGGAAAAAACTTTGCCGAGTGCCAGCTCAGGGGCACTCGAAAAGTTAAAAAAATAAAAAACATTTTGCCGAGTGCTGGGCGGGCACTCGGCAAAGTAACCGCGGCAAAATATAAAAATATTTTGTCGAGTGCCCCGATAAAAAGCACTCGGCAAAGTCCCTTTGCCGACAAATATGTTGCCGAGTGGAATTTGCCGGGTGCCACACTCGGCAAAGCCTTTGCCGAGTGCAAAAGGCTCTTTGCCGAGTGTAAAAACACTCGGCAAAGTCCTGGTTTCCAGTAGTGTGACTACTGTCTGGCTGTGTGCGTGTGTCTATGCCTCTTTGCAGCTGCAGTTTCGCACACTACTGCATAAAATCTTTTCCGAGGCGGGTATTTTGGATTAACCGAGGCGGGCACCGAAAACACCTCGGATGAAAGGTCATGGTAAATGGAAGTATTTTCCGAGGCGTTTTGATGCTCGCCTCGGTTAATCAAATAAAAAAAGAAAAAAAAGAAAAAAATCCTTGGACAAGCCCGGCGAGCCCATCCACGGGTTGCCACCGCCGCCATCACTGGCCGCCGGGTCCGGTCTTGCCGCCACTAGATCTGGTCTCACGGCCACCGGATCTGGCCTTAGGGCCACCGGATCCGGCGTCCCCGCCGCTGAGGTCCACAGCGCCCGCTCCGCGGCCACGCCCTCCACTAGAACTCGCACTCGGAGGTGCCGCTGCCAATGCTGGGGAGCCGTGGAAGAGAGGGTCGCTGTGGGAGAGAGGGAGAGGGCCGCGCCCCCGCCCAGATCTGGTGGAGAGGGAGGAGGGGGCCAGGGGCCGCTCCGCGCCGGTGCGCCATCGCCGCCGCGACGGTGGAGAGGGAGGGGCCGAGGGCGGCGCCACCATCCAGATCCGGTGGAGAGGGATGAGGGGGCCGGGGCAGCGTGTTTTATAAGGTCTACCAATGGAGAACGGATGGTTCCTGGGGACGTACCAGCGTCACTATCCGGACTCATTGGGTCGCAGCGCAAGCACTGAATCACGTAAAAGGCAACGATGGCATCCACTACGACTCTACTACGAGTCTAGCTACCACGGATTCTCGGCCCAAATGAGCCGGGCAAAAGCCGATTCCAGCCATCCATTTGGGCGTCGCCATGAGTCAGGAAAGAAGGATGACTCATGCCGATCGAGTGGCGATAGGGTCGGTCGGCGGCGACAGTCCGTCTGTCCGTGCGGAATGTCACATGCATGCACAATGCCATATATATTGCCTTTACCCGCGTGCAAAAATAGTGTGCTGAACATGCATGGCATATCGCAGGCCGACCGATTAGTTATTCCGATACATACGGTTCCGGCAGATGGCGCTTACCCTTGTACAGTACTGAATTAGGCATACAGCAACATGTACACAATCTAAAACTATATATCTCTATGTTACGCATAAGTCATAACACGTGCTTAATAAAAGCTCAGAACATGATCTTTTAATTTGGACACCTTGAAAGGAAGATGTTGTCCAGTCATCATTCGTAGGATCAATACGGGAGCGGAGAATGTTCAAGTTCATCTACCCGCTACAACCAATTTCTACGTCCTGCAAAGTGTTGTCCAGAACCAATGCAAAGAAATAAAAGGGGGCGCACTACTGTTAAAGCGAAAATCTTTAGCTGGGAGGAAGCTGATACTTTGCATGTGACCTGAGTCATCAGCCTGATCGGAGGATGATCAACAGATCACACAAAAGCGCGGTTGGTTGTTGGTGGATGGTGGTGGCAGTATATGGCCCCTTTGGCAGAGCTCCTACCAGCTCTAGCTTCTTCGACGTATTCACTGGAGTTTTTTTTCTCTCTTCTCTCCTCAGCTCTTTTTCTCTCTTCTTTTCTCACAGAGCCAGTGGAGGAGAGAAGAGAGAGAAAAAGAGCCAGTGGAGGAGAGAAGAGAGAGAAAAAGAGCTCCTGAGAGAAGGAGAGAGAAAAAGAGCTCCTATAAACAGTGCATGAACAGTAGATGCGTCAGAGAAGCTGGAACCGATGGGAGTTCTACCAAACGGGGCCTATGTGTGGCCATGTGGGGAATGGGGATCAAGTTGTACAAATCATCCGAGTCATCATAGTCCAAGGATGACCTGCCCATTTTGGAAGACTTTGCCCTGTGTTAGATTTATCTAATGGCACTCCCTATTGATAGACTTAACATCAGTGACGATTTGATAAAAAAAATGATTTTTGTGTCTTTCTATATAGATGTGTTTTAGGTGTCGATCAAGTGTTCTAGTGTACGACCACTTGATTTTCTTGACCGTTGGATCTATGATAGATGGCTTGGACCAAATATCTCTCTTTTAGCTCCTTCCCACCACTCTTCCCTCATCCACTCGTGAGCAACCAAGTGCGAGTGCAATGCTCCCCACCATCTCCCCACCTGGCTTCCTGCCACTGGAAATGCTACCAATGGCCACACTAACACTAATCTGTCAGCTATCGCCAATGTTTATCTTAGCTTCTTCAATGGACAAACATGATGTTCAGCACTGCCCGTGGCGGGTGGCACCGCACCCGGTTCATCGCCCCGTCATCTTGCTTGTCCATTGAAGAAGCTAAGATAAACATTGGCGATAGCTGACAGATTAGTGTTAGTGTGGCCATTGGTAGCATTTCCAGTGGCAGGAAGCCAGGTGGGGAGATGGTGGGGAGCATTGCACTCGCACTTGGTTGCTCACGAGTGGATGAGGGAAGAGTGGTGGGAAGGAGCTAAAAGAGAGATATTTGGTCCAAGCCATCTATCATAGATCCAACGGTCAAGAAAATCAAGTGGTCGTACACTAGAACACTTGATCGACACCTAAAACACATCTATATAGAAAGACACAAAAATCATTTTTTTTATCAAATCGTCACTGATGTTAAGTCTATCAATAGGGAGTGCCATTAGATAAATCTAACACAGGGCAAAGTCTTCCAAAATGGGCAGGTCATCCTTGGACTATGATGACTCGGATGATTTGTACAACTTGATCCCCATTCCCCACATGGCCACACATAGGCCCCGTTTGGTAGAACTCCCATCGGTTCCAGCTTCTCTGACGCATCTACTGTTCATGCACTGTTTATAGGAGCTCTTTTTCTCTCTCCTTCTCTCAGGAGCTCTTTTTCTCTCTCTTCTCTCCTCCACTGGCTCTTTTTCTCTCTCTTCTCTCCTCCACTGGCTCTGTGAGAAAAGAAGAGAGAAAAAGAGCTGAGGAGAGAAGAGAGAAAAAAAACTCCAGTGAATACGTCGAAGAAGCTAGAGCTGGTAGGAGCTCTGCCAAAGGGGCCATATACTGCCACCACCATCCACCAACAACCAACCGCGCTTTTGTGTGATCTGTTGATCATCCTCCGATCAGGCTGATGACTCAGGTCACATGCAAAGTATCAGCTTCCTCCCAGCTAAAGATTTTCGCTTTAACAGTAGTGCGCCCCCTTTTATTTCTTTGCATTGGTTCTGGACAACACTTTGCAGGACGTAGAAATTGGTTGTAGCGGGTAGATGAACTTGAACATTCTCCGCTCCCGTATTGATCCTACGAATGATGACTGGACAACATCTTCCTTTCAAGGTGTCCAAATTAAAAGATCATGTTCTGAGCTTTTATTAAGCACGTGTTATGACTTATGCGTAACATAGAGATATATAGTTTTAGATTGTGTACATGTTGCTGTATGCCTAATTCAGTACTGTACAAGGGTAAGCGCCATCTGCCGGAACCGTATGTATCGGAATAACTAATCGGTCGGCCTGCGATATGCCATGCATGTTCAGCACACTATTTTTGCACGCGGGGTAAAGGCAATATATATGGCATTGTGCATGCATGTGACATTCCGCACGGACAGACGGACTGTCGCCGCCGACCGACCCTATCGCCACTCGATCGGCATGAGTCATCCTTCTTTCCTGACTCATGGCGACGCCCAAATGGATGGCTGGAATCGGCTTTTGCCCGGCTCATTTGGGCCGAGAATCCGTGGTAGCTAGACTCGTAGTAGAGTCGTAGTGGATGCCATCGTTGCCTTTTACGTGATTCAGTGCTTGCGCTGCGACCCAATGAGTCCGGATAGTGACGCTGGTACGTCCCCAGGAACCATCCGTTCTCCATTGGTAGACCTTATAAAACACGCTGCCCCGGCCCCCTCATCCCTCTCCACCGGATCTGGATGGTGGCGCCGCCCTCGGCCCCTCCCTCTCCACCGTCGCGGCGGCGATGGCGCACCGGCGCGGAGCGGCCCCTGGCCCCCTCCTCCCTCTCCACCAGATCTGGGCGGGGGCGCGGCCCTCTCCCTCTCTCCCACAGCGACCCTCTCTTCCACGGCTCCCCAGCATTGGCAGCGGCACCTCCGAGTGCGAGTTCTAGTGGAGGGCGTGGCCGGCGGAGCGGGCGCTGTGGACCTCAGCGGCGGGGACGCCGGATCCGGTGGCCCTAAGGCCAGATCCGGTGGCCGTGAGACCAGATCTAGTGGCGGCAAGACCGGACCCGGCGGCCAGTGATGGCGGCGGTGGCAACCCGTGGATGGGCTCGCCGGGCTTGTCCAAGGATTTTTTTTCTTTTTTTTCTTTTTTTATTTGATTAACCGAGGCGAGCATCAAAACGCCTCGGAAAATACTTCCATTTACCATGACCTTTCATCCGAGGTGTTTTCGGTGCCCGCCTCGGTTAATCCAAAATACCCGCCTCGGAAAAGATTTTATGCAGTAGTGTGCGAAACTGCAGCTGCAAAGAGGCATAGACACACGCACACAGCCAGACAGTAGTCACACTACTGGAAACCAGGACTTTGCCGAGTGTTTTTACACTCGGCAAAGAGCCTTTTGCACTCGGCAAAGGCTTTGCCGAGTGTGGCACCCGGCAAATTCCACTCGGCAACATATTTGTCGGCAAAGGGACTTTGCCGAGTGCTTTTTATCGGGGCACTCGACAAAATATTTTTATATTTTGCCGCGGTTACTTTGCCGAGTGCCCGCCCAGCACTCGGCAAAATGTTTTTTATTTTTTTAACTTTTCGAGTGCCCCTGAGCTGGCACTCGGCAAAGTTTTTTCCTTTTTAAAAAAAACATTACTTTGCCGAGTGCCGCAGACCCGGCACTCGGCAAAGTTTTCCCTTTTTTAAAAAAAAACATTACTTTGCCGAGTGCCGCAGGCCTGGCACTCGGCAAAGTTTTCCCTTTTTTAAAAAAAACATTACTTTATCGAGTGCCGCAGGCCTGGCACTCGGCAAAGTTTTTCCTTTTTAAAAAAAAAAACATTACTTTGTCGAGTGCCCCAGGTCCGGCACTTGCCAAAGATTTTTTTTCTTTTTTTAAAAAAACACACTTTGCCGAGTGCCCCCTGCCCAGGCACGCGGCAAAGACCTCGAGAATTGCAATTTTTTTATATTTTTACATTTCACTGTTCCAGGTCATGCAAATCATCGGGCAAGCATCGGGTGTCCAAGTGCAGATGCCAGTTCCAGTTCCGGCTCGACAGTTCACACCTGTGAGTATGCCTTCGTGCCGTTGGGATTGTCGGCCTTCGTGCCGTTGTGATTTTCGGCCTTCGTGCTGTTGGGATTGTCGGCCGTTGTTTCTTGCAGGTTGGAATCCTCCACGTGCAGGGGAGGTGCTGCCGAAATTTTCAATTTTGAGTCTAACACATGCAATCTCTTCTTTTGTGCAGCCTCCGTCGGTGGGTTCAAACAACCCCGCTGTCGTGTCACCGAGGGCTGATCCCGTCAACCCTACACCGCAGTCCGAGAGAACACAGTTGCACTCTCCGCCGCCGCAGTAGGGATGTTGAACTTTGTGATGTTGAACTTTGTGATGTTGAACCTGTAATAATAAACTTGTAATGTTGAACTTTGAAGGATTTGTGATGGATTTCCGATGGATTTATGAAATTATGCATGTGCTTTTGATATATAATGCATGTTGGTTATATCGATGTCATATTTGATTTATATATATATATATATTGTATATATATATTTGATTTATATAATGCATGTTGGTGATATATATATATTGTCTGTAACAGTGAAATGTAAAAATATAAAAAAATTGCAATTCTCGAGGTCTTTGCCGCGTGCCTGGGCAGGGGGCACTCGGCAAAGTGTGTTTTTTTAAAAAAAGAAAAAAAATCTTTGGCAAGTGCCGGACCTGGGGCACTCGACAAAGTAATGTTTTTTTTTTTTAAAAAGGAAAAACTTTGCCGAGTGCCAGGCCTGCGGCACTCGATAAAGTAATGTTTTTTTTAAAAAAGGGAAAACTTTGCCGAGTGCCAGGCCTGCGGCACTCGGCAAAGTAATGTTTTTTTTTAAAAAAGGGAAAACTTTGCCGAGTGCCGGGTCTGCGGCACTCGGCAAAGTAATGTTTTTTTTAAAAAGGAAAAAACTTTGCCGAGTGCCAGCTCAGGGGCACTCGAAAAGTTAAAAAAATAAAAAACATTTTGCCGAGTGCTGGGCGGGCACTCGGCAAAGTAACCGCGGCAAAATATAAAAATATTTTGTCGAGTGCCCCGATAAAAAGCACTCGGCAAAGTCCCTTTGCCGACAAATATGTTGCCGAGTGGAATTTGCCGGGTGCCACACTCGGCAAAGCCTTTGCCGAGTGCAAAAGGCTCTTTGCCGAGTGTAAAAACACTCGGCAAAGTCCTGGTTTCCAGTAGTGTGACTACTGTCTGGCTGTGTGCGTGTGTCTATGCCTCTTTGCAGCTGCAGTTTCGCACACTACTGCATAAAATCTTTTCCGAGGCGGGTATTTTGGATTAACCGAGGCGGGCACCGAAAACACCTCGGATGAAAGGTCATGGTAAATGGAAGTATTTTCCGAGGCGTTTTGATGCTCGCCTCGGTTAATCAAATAAAAAAAGAAAAAAAAGAAAAAAATCCTTGGACAAGCCCGGCGAGCCCATCCACGGGTTGCCACCGCCGCCATCACTGGCCGCCGGGTCCGGTCTTGCCGCCACTAGATCTGGTCTCACGGCCACCGGATCTGGCCTTAGGGCCACCGGATCCGGCGTCCCCGCCGCTGAGGTCCACAGCGCCCGCTCCGCCGGCCACGCCCTCCACTAGAACTCGCACTCGGAGGTGCCGCTGCCAATGCTGGGGAGCCGTGGAAGAGAGGGTCGCTGTGGGAGAGAGGGAGAGGGCCGCGCCCCCGCCCAGATCTGGTGGAGAGGGAGGAGGGGGCCAGGGGCCGCTCCGCGCCGGTGCGCCATCGCCGCCGCGACGGTGGAGAGGGAGGGGCCGAGGGCGGCGCCACCATCCAGATCCGGTGGAGAGGGATGAGGGGGCCGGGGCAGCGTGTTTTATAAGGTCTACCAATGGAGAACGGATGGTTCCTGGGGACGTACCAGCGTCACTATCCGGACTCATTGGGTCGCAGCGCAAGCACTGAATCACGTAAAAGGCAACGATGGCATCCACTACGACTCTACTACGAGTCTAGCTACCACGGATTCTCGGCCCAAATGAGCCGGGCAAAAGCCGATTCCAGCCATCCATTTGGGCGTCGCCATGAGTCAGGAAAGAAGGATGACTCATGCCGATCGAGTGGCGATAGGGTCGGTCGGCGGCGACAGTCCGTCTGTCCGTGCGGAATGTCACATGCATGCACAATGCCATATATATTGCCTTTACCCGCGTGCAAAAATAGTGTGCTGAACATGCATGGCATATCGCAGGCCGACCGATTAGTTATTCCGATACATACGGTTCCGGCAGATGGCGCTTACCCTTGTACAGTACTGAATTAGGCATACAGCAACATGTACACAATCTAAAACTATATATCTCTATGTTACGCATAAGTCATAACACGTGCTTAATAAAAGCTCAGAACATGATCTTTTAATTTGGACACCTTGAAAGGAAGATGTTGTCCAGTCATCATTCGTAGGATCAATACGGGAGCGGAGAATGTTCAAGTTCATCTACCCGCTACAACCAATTTCTACGTCCTGCAAAGTGTTGTCCAGAACCAATGCAAAGAAATAAAAGGGGGCGCACTACTGTTAAAGCGAAAATCTTTAGCTGGGAGGAAGCTGATACTTTGCATGTGACCTGAGTCATCAGCCTGATCGGAGGATGATCAACAGATCACACAAAAGCGCGGTTGGTTGTTGGTGGATGGTGGTGGCAGTATATGGCCCCTTTGGCAGAGCTCCTACCAGCTCTAGCTTCTTCGACGTATTCACTGGAGTTTTTTTTCTCTCTTCTCTCCTCAGCTCTTTTTCTCTCTTCTTTTCTCACAGAGCCAGTGGAGGAGAGAAGAGAGAGAAAAAGAGCCAGTGGAGGAGAGAAGAGAGAGAAAAAGAGCTCCTGAGAGAAGGAGAGAGAAAAAGAGCTCCTATAAACAGTGCATGAACAGTAGATGCGTCAGAGAAGCTGGAACCGATGGGAGTTCTACCAAACGGGGCCTATGTGTGGCCATGTGGGGAATGGGGATCAAGTTGTACAAATCATCCGAGTCATCATAGTCCAAGGATGACCTGCCCATTTTGGAAGACTTTGCCCTGTGTTAGATTTATCTAATGGCACTCCCTATTGATAGACTTAACATCAGTGACGATTTGATAAAAAAAATGATTTTTGTGTCTTTCTATATAGATGTGTTTTAGGTGTCGATCAAGTGTTCTAGTGTACGACCACTTGATTTTCTTGACCGTTGGATCTATGATAGATGGCTTGGACCAAATATCTCTCTTTTAGCTCCTTCCCACCACTCTTCCCTCATCCACTCGTGAGCAACCAAGTGCGAGTGCAATGCTCCCCACCATCTCCCCACCTGGCTTCCTGCCACTGGAAATGCTACCAATGGCCACACTAACACTAATCTGTCAGCTATCGCCAATGTTTATCTTAGCTTCTTCAATGGACAAACATGATGTTCAGCACTGCCCGTGGCGGGTGGCACCGCACCCGGTTCATCGCCCCGTCATCTTGCTTGTCACCATCATCGGTCGGTATACCAACCCATATAGTTCTTCCTCTAATGCCAAAGATGATATGAAGACTTTCTGAAGCCAAAACCCCCGAATTCCAAACCCTAGCTAAACCCTTGCCAGAGATCTTGACACTCACCTGAGATGGGGAAGCTAAATGTGTAAATCAGATGACAGGACTTTATCATTGGGTATAATTGGGTGCTCTGCAAATTAGATGCCGGAGGCATATAAAACGCTTGTTTTCTACTATTTTTTCTAAGTTTTTCTATCTTGAATCAACATCAAAATTTCCCACGTGTTGTGTCGTGTCTATTCTTCATCTTCACTTTAAAAATTTATAGAGTTAATTTTTTTGGTCTATAAACTTATCTTTTTGTGCCATTTAGATCCACGAACCCTCGGAATATATTTTTGGATCACTAAACTTATTAAATGATGTGTCTCATATTCATGTTAGCCATGTTAGCACCTCGTTGCCTGTGAGGCATGGCAAACGTGGACAATGACCGTTGGGTCCACATGTCATCCATGCAGCAGTTGAAACTTACCATTTACCACCATCTGCACCAGGCCCTCATCCCTAATCGTGGTCATAACTAGAGAGCATTCGCCAAGTGTCACCGAAAGCTGTACAGAGAGAGTGATGGATGAGAGAAGAGAAACACAATCTGGATGACATGTGGATTATTCCATGGGTCAGTGGCATCAACATCATCACGCCATGTCAATTGCCACGTATTGACATGGGCGACATGGACCCGTCGTGTACCACTGAACAAGTTTATTAGTGACTCAGAAATACGTTTTCAGAGTTCGTAAACCTAAATGACATTAAGTGAAAAATTTATGGGCTAATGGTATATTTAACTCAAAATTATAGACCTAGGAGTACCTAGGTGGATATTTTAACTAAGAAAAAAATATACAGCCAAAATTTTCTGGAGGACTTGAAGAACATGTAAGGTCGGTCCTTCATCCATATCCTCGACTGATAACTGAGAGGTGGAAGGATGCAAATAATGGCCACAGTTTGTCTGTGCCGGATCTCAGGATCAATCACGTCAAACACATGCGATTTGGTTTTTGAGTTTCGCGTTTAGTTTCTTGTGAGTGTTCCATGATGCATCATCTAAAAAGTTTATTGAGAACTGAAAAACCAGTGCCTGCCGGCCATCTACCTTTAGTATTTCAGTTTTGCTTATCTCCTAAAAATCTACAATAAGCTACACATAGTTTGGGCAGATGTTCCTCTTCTTACATAGCTCTTCGGCTTGCGAGCGTGTTCGAGAAAAAAAAAGCTCAGGTAGATGAACAATTGGATATGGGCGTGGCACATGCGTATGCCTGAACACAGGACAGAAAATCTCATACTCGATTTAATTATACAGAAATCATTTCTATTCCAAGCATCAAATCAGAAAACCAAAGGCTAATCATGACACTCCAAATGAAGCTACTGATCTAAAGGCGAAGGAAAGGAAAATTGGCATCGGGTCAGGGCAGAACTTCAAAAGCAAGACTGGCGGCTCATCCTTGTACCATGACGACTCGGATGATTTGTACTACCACAGTCCCCTGCATATATGCTGCCATTCCACCACCACCATTCACCGACTATCCCTTTTTGTGATCTGCCGATCATCCGTTCAGGCTGAAGACGCGCGCATGCAACTAGAAGCTTCGCCTCTTCTAGAGATTTTCGCTTTAACATAACACTAGTGCGTTCCATTTCTCTTTCTTTAGGATGTAGAAATTCGTTGTAGTCAGTAGATGACACATTCTAATCCGCTCCTATGTTGATCCTGCGCATGGATGACTCAGCTCGATGGTATCTTTCCCTTTTCCTTTTTTTTGAAGGTATCAAAAGAGTAAAAGACCATGCATGTTCCAGCTGTAAAAAAAGGTCCACGTTCTAAGCTTTAGTCATCTTCAGTGCTCCCTTAGTCCCAAATTATAAGTCATTCCAAGAATATTAGAGAATCAAAGCATTTCAACTTTGACCAAATTTATATAATAAAATAATAACATTCATGAAACCAACTAAGTATCATTAGATTCTTCATTAATTATATTTTTATAGTATACCTATTTGATGTCATAAATTTTTATAATTTTCTCTATAATTTTGGTTAAACTTAAGATGCTTTGACTCTCTAAGATTCTTGGACTTATAATTTGGAATGGAGGGAGTACAAGGATAAGATCATCCAAAAAGAAATGGTAATAACCAGTTATTATCCATGATGAGTGACTTGGAGTGTTCTCGCGCGCATCTATCCATCGTCACTGAAGACTGAACCCACAACCGATCCTCGATGGCATCACATCCTAGATTCCTAGTCTCTGATGGGATGCCGAGTTCTGCAGAACTAACATCTTGCCAAACTCGCCCGCATCCATGTCGATTAGACCCCGGCCGCGCCACGGGCAACTGAAACACACTGTGCACGTGACATTACACGCCCGGCCGCCGCCGCCGCCGCGCGCGCCATCAACAGTGCATCAAATACATCCATGGCGCCGGCCGTGCATGCATTGAACAGGCCGCCGTGCCTAACTGCCGACCGACCGGCATCTCTACAGCAACAAACCAACGGATGACCACTCCGACATGCATGATCCAGCGGCAGGACGGGCAGGAAGCCGCCGACCTTATTATCGGCAGGACGGACCGGAAGCAGCTCAGGCGCCGTGGCGCCGTGTCGCCAGTTGCCATGGCCAACCTCTCGACTCTCAACCTAGCTGGCGATCGAGGTCCGATCCGTCACTAAAGCAAATGCAAATGCTTTCGCTGTTGGTGGTAGACGGTTATCTTTCTTTGGACTGCACGACCGCGGCTTTCAAAAAGATGCATGCATGAAGCTGGATTTTGCTTCGACCTTTGGGATGATCTCCGTAGTGGATGCCTCGTCACCATCTACGCGTGTGCGTGCTGGTGGGTCCGGGTGCCGTCGTCGATGGACGCGTGTCGGAATACTCCCACCATCCGAGCCTATAAAGCTGCGGCATGGGAGGTTTCGTTCTGCACAACATATTCAGAAGCTACAGCTGCAGCACACAACAGATACTCCTACTTCCAGCTCGGACTCGGAGCAAAGAGAGGAGCTAGTTAGTTGCGACGATAGTGTCTGTGACTTGTGAGAATTAACCGAGTGAGCGATCATATGGCGGCGTCTCTGCTCGGCCTGTACAGCGGCGGCAGCCGCCAGGGCGGGAGGGTCCACGCCAGGAGCGGCGGCCGCCGGTCGGCTGCGGCGGTGAAGCAGCTGCTGTCGAGGTTGAGGCGCTCTTGGAGGAGACGCATGGCGCGGCCGAGGCGAAGCGCGGTCAGGTTTGGGTATGACCTGCATAGCTACTACCAGAACTTCGACGACGGCATTGCCTCCTCCGGCCACCACCGCTTGTAACTGTACTGTACCTGGCTAGTGTACAATGGTTGCTACTAATTGCCGGTGACTATTATTAGCTCGTGCGGTCATTTGACTCATTATTTTTGATGGAAGTCATTGACTCATTACTGTACAGGATCATCACTGCTCCCTTTGCTTCTTCTGTGTAGTCAGGAGTACTCAGGAGTAGTATATATGTAAGAGTAAGACTAAATCTGCGATGGATCAGCAGAATGATGCTTTGTTGTAGAGTGATTTGAAGCTTGGAATAGAAATGATTTCTGTATAATTAAATCGAGTATGAGATTTTCTGTCCTGTGTTCAGGCATACGCATGTGCCACGCCCATATCCAATTGTTCATCTACCTGAGCTTTTTTTTTCTCGAACACGCTCGCAAGCCGAAGAGCTATGTAAGAAGAGGAACATCTGCCCAAACTATGTGTAGCTTATTGTAGATTTTTAGGAGATAAGCAAAACTGAAATACTAAAGGTAGATGGCCGGCAGGCACTGGTTTTTCAGTTCTCAATAAACTTTTTAGATGATGCATCATGGAACACTCACAAGAAACTAAACGCGAAACTCAAAAACCAAATCGCATGTGTTTGACGTGATTGATCCTGAGATCCGGCACAGACAAACTGTGGCCATTATTTGCATCCTTCCACCTCTCAGTTATCAGTCGAGGATATGGATGAAGGACCGACCTTACATGTTCTTCAAGTCCTCCAGAAAATTTTGGCTGTATATTTTTTTCTTAGTTAAAATATCCACCTAGGTACTCCTAGGTCTATAATTTTGAGTTAAATATACCATTAGCCCATAAATTTTTCACTTAATGTCATTTAGGTTTACGAACTCTGAAAACGTATTTCTGAGTCACTAATAAACTTGTTCAGTGGTACACGACGGGTCCATGTCGCCCATGTCAATACGTGGCAATTGACATGGCGTGATGATGTTGATGCCACTGACCCATGGAATAATCCACATGTCATCCAGATTGTGTTTCTCTTCTCTCATCCATCACTCTCTCTGTACAGCTTTCGGTGACACTTGGCGAATGCTCTCTAGTTATGACCACGATTAGGGATGAGGGCCTGGTGCAGATGGTGGTAAATGGTAAGTTTCAACTGCTGCATGGATGACATGTGGACCCAACGGTCATTGTCCACGTTTGCCATGCCTCACAGGCAACGAGGTGCTAACATGGCTAACATGAATATGAGACACATCATTTAATAAGTTTAGTGATCCAAAAATATATTCCGAGGGTTCGTGGATCTAAATGGCACAAAAAGATAAGTTTATAGACCAAAAAAATTAACTCTATAAATTTTTAAAGTGAAGATGAAGAATAGACACGACACAACACGTGGGAAATTTTGATGTTGATTCAAGATAGAAAAACTTAGAAAAAATAGTAGAAAACAAGCGTTTTATATGCCTCCGGCATCTAATTTGCAGAGCACCCAATTATACCCAATGATAAAGTCCTGTCATCTGATTTACACATTTAGCTTCCCCATCTCAGGTGAGTGTCAAGATCTCTGGCAAGGGTTTAGCTAGGGTTTGGAATTCGGGGGTTTTGGCTTCAGAAAGTCTTCATATCATCTTTGGCATTAGAGGAAGAACTATATGGGTTGGTATACCGACCGATGATGGTGACAAGCAAGATGACGGGGCGATGAACCGGGTGCGGTGCCACCCGCCACGGGCAGTGCTGAACATCATGTTTGTCCATTGAAGAAGCTAAGATAAACATTGGCGATAGCTGACAGATTAGTGTTAGTGTGGCCATTGGTAGCATTTCCAGTGGCAGGAAGCCAGGTGGGGAGATGGTGGGGAGCATTGCACTCGCACTTGGTTGCTCACGAGTGGATGAGGGAAGAGTGGTGGGAAGGAGCTAAAAGAGAGATATTTGGTCCAAGCCATCTATCATAGATCCAACGGTCAAGAAAATCAAGTGGTCGTACACTAGAACACTTGATCGACACCTAAAACACATCTATATAGAAAGACACAAAAATCATTTTTTTTATCAAATCGTCACTGATGTTAAGTCTATCAATAGGGAGTGCCATTAGATAAATCTAACACAGGGCAAAGTCTTCCAAAATGGGCAGGTCATCCTTGGACTATGATGACTCGGATGATTTGTACAACTTGATCCCCATTCCCCACATGGCCACACATAGGCCCCGTTTGGTAGAACTCCCATCGGTTCCAGCTTCTCTGACGCATCTACTGTTCATGCACTGTTTATAGGAGCTCTTTTTCTCTCTCCTTCTCTCAGGAGCTCTTTTTCTCTCTCTTCTCTCCTCCACTGGCTCTTTTTCTCTCTCTTCTCTCCTCCACTGGCTCTGTGAGAAAAGAAGAGAGAAAAAGAGCTGAGGAGAGAAGAGAGAAAAAAAACTCCAGTGAATACGTCGAAGAAGCTAGAGCTGGTAGGAGCTCTGCCAAAGGGGCCATATACTGCCACCACCATCCACCAACAACCAACCGCGCTTTTGTGTGATCTGTTGATCATCCTCCGATCAGGCTGATGACTCAGGTCACATGCAAAGTATCAGCTTCCTCCCAGCTAAAGATTTTCGCTTTAACAGTAGTGCGCCCCCTTTTATTTCTTTGCATTGGTTCTGGACAACACTTTGCAGGACGTAGAAATTGGTTGTAGCGGGTAGATGAACTTGAACATTCTCCGCTCCCGTATTGATCCTACGAATGATGACTGGACAACATCTTCCTTTCAAGGTGTCCAAATTAAAAGATCATGTTCTGAGCTTTTATTAAGCACGTGTTATGACTTATGCGTAACATAGAGATATATAGTTTTAGATTGTGTACATGTTGCTGTATGCCTAATTCAGTACTGTACAAGGGTAAGCGCCATCTGCCGTA
>JAHUYU010002661.1:0-18502 GCA_030439765.1 Tripidium arundinaceum | reverse complement strand
GATGATGTGGCGATTAGTAGCCCCCTACTCCATCTCCCCTATAAAAGGACCCCCAGATCCCCTCCAGAAGACCATCCTGATTCATTCAGAGATCTAGTTCATGAGAGAAGATTAGATCTCCAAATATCTTTAGTTCTACTATAGCTTAGCTAAAGTAAGATTCAAGTAGTTAGGCTATTGCTCAAGGTTCCGGATCCATCTTTGGAAGACTTGGTAAAGCTATTGTATCCTTTATATCTTATTGTGACTTTGATCTTAATCTTTATTATGTTTCTCTTTATTATGTTTTTAGTTTATCTTGAGTTCTTGTGTGATATAGTTACAGTTATCTTTAAGTTTATGCTTAAGTTCACAGAGTGCTCAATTCAGTACTCGAGTGGGTTGAGTAGCCGAACTCTGTGTAAGCGTGGTGCTTATACATTGTTTTGCATGTGGATGCACCATGCATTCCGGTTGTGGTAGATTTACTTGGGGTGACAACCTTGTAGATTTCTGTATTCGACATCCCGTTTGTAGGACTAGTAGGACCTATGTAACGAGGGAGAAGTATATTATTATGCTCCTTTTAAGAGATGTCCCTTATGCATAGATGAAGAGTTAATTATTGCTATAGAGTGTATATGCTTTTGTATGCTATGATTTGTTAATTAGAAATAACTTAGGAATCTTTTTTTTTATTATTACTTAGTTTTGCTATGCTACATTTATGAGTATCAATCTCTCTCTGGATTGTCATGTACTTAATAATTTATAAACATCTTAAACTTACTCTTGTTTAGAGTATGTGTTTAGTTAGTGATTTCGTCATAAATAAATATTTATCAATCTTTTATTTGCCATCATTCCTTCCAGTGGTAAAATATAAATAACGATACCTGGAATACTCCCGGTGAAATGCTACAATGGTATATATGTGTGCTTGCAGAATTCTTAATTTCTAATTCACACTAACAAATACCAACAAGCATTTCTGGAGCCGTTGCCGGGGAGGAAAAAGGCAATAGAAGAATTGACAAATATTATTTATGGATAAATCATAACTATGCACCACTGCTCTAGTAGGCTTACCCTTGTCTTTTATTTGTTTTCTATCTTATATAGGGTATTGCAACATTGATTTTGCTTCACCAACAAGTTCTCATTGAAGATCATTATCAAATCAATAGACAACTCAACACAAATTTTTGAAGCTATGGCTGAAAAGACTCTCCATGAATTCTCTGCTCCAAATGCTGATAATGTTTGCACTAGACCAACACTTAAAATCAGAGAAGATGCTACATTCGAACTTAAGTCATCTCTTATCAACATGGTGCAAGCTAGTCCATTCAGTGGAACGACACATGAAGATGCAAGTGCTCATCTCCAACATTTTCTGGAAATTGGTAGTACACTCATCATCAAAGACATTGATCAAGATACCATACTCCTTCGTCTCTTTCCATTCTCTCTGTTGGGAAAAGCAAAGCAATGGTTCTACAACAACAAGGATAACGTCAATACATGGGAAAAGTTCTCCAATGCATTCCTAGCTAAGTTTTTCCCATTGGGTAAGACTAATGCTCTACGAGGAAAAATCTCTAGTTTTCAGCAACAGAATGATGAAACAACCCCTGAGGCATGGGAACGTTTTAAGGATTATATTTCAGAATACCCTTATCATGGGATAGAAAATTGGTTACTTGTGCAGAATTTTTATCATGGATTGACCAATATAGCGCAAGAGAAACTTGATGCTGCTGCTGGAGGAGCATTTATGTCACTCACTATTCATAATGCAATAACTCTTATGGAGAAGGTATCCTCAAATCAAGGCTGGTCTGAAGAACGTCTTCAAACTCAAAAGAAAAGTAAGAATAAATATACAGTCAAGGAGGAAGTTCTATCAGTCAAGATGGATCTACTCATGAAGAGGCTTGAAGAGAGAGTCAATTTCAAGAAAGATCGCCAGGCTATTCAACAAGTTTATGATTCACAAAACTTCTGCGAAGTCTGTGGAAATATTGGCCATTCAAGGTACACTTGCCCTAGAATTCAACAAGACATGATCTACATCAACAACAATCATCAATCACAGGGATGGAATCAACAACAAGGTAAGTATCAAGGTAATAATCCTAACCAATCATCCTTAAAAGATCTAGTTTTAAAACAAGCTAAAATTAATGAAGATATTTCTAAAAAGCTTGTTTCTAATGATAAGATATTAGAAAATATAAATAATAAAATGGATAGTTTTTCTTCTGCAATAAAAGACCAACTCAGCTATAATAAAATGTTAGAATCACAATTAGCTCAGTTATCTGCTACTATGCTTTACCTGTCTTAGTTAGATATGGAGGATCACGAGTAGATTTACCTCCTCTTGTGGTTATGGTGTTGACTTTTCAATGTTAGTGGCAGAAAGCATAGTAGCAGATAACTGAGCTAATTGTGATTCTAACATTTTATTATAGCTGAGTTGGTCTTTTATTGCAGAAGAAAAACTATCCATTTTATTATTTATATTTTCTAATATCTTATCATTAGAAACAAGCTTTTTAGAAATATCTTCATTAATTTTAGCTTGTTTTAAAACTAGATCTTTTAAGGATGATTGGTTAGGATTATTACCTTGATACTTACCTTGTTGTTGATTCCATCCCTGTGATTGATGATTGTTGTTGATGTAGATCATGTCTTGTTGAATTCTAGGGCAAGTGTACCTTGAATGGCCAATATTTCCACAGACTTCGCAGAAGTTTTGTGAATCATAAACTTGTTGAATAGCCTGGCGATCTTTCTTGAAATTGACTCTCTCTTCAAGCCTCTTCATGAGTAGATCCATCTTGACTGATAGAACTTCCTCCTTGACTGTATATTTATTCTTACTTTTCTTTTGAGTTTGAAGACGTTCTTCAGACCAGCCTTGATTTGAGGATACCTTCTCCATAAGAGTTATTGCATTATGAATAGTGAGTGACATAAATGCTCCTCCAGCAGCAGCATCAAGTTTCTCTTGCGCTATATTGGTCAATCCATGATAAAAATTCTGCACAAGTAACCAATTTTCTATCCCATGATAAGGGTATTCTGAAATATAATCCTTAAAACGTTCCCATGCCTCAGGGGTTGTTTCATCATTCTGTTGCTGAAAACTAGAGATTTTTCCTCGTAGAGCATTAGTCTTACCCAATGGGAAAAACTTAGCTAGGAATGCATTGGAGAACTTTTCCCATGTATTGACGTTATCCTTGTTGTTGTAGAACCATTGCTTTGCTTTTCCCAACAGAGAGAATGGAAAGAGACGAAGGAGTATGGTATCTTGATCAATGTCTTTGATGATGAGTGTACTACCAATTTCCAGAAAATGTTGGAGATGAGCACTTGCATCTTCATGTGTCGTTCCACTGAATGGACTAGCTTGCACCATGTTGATAAGAGATGACTTAAGTTCGAATGTAGCATCTTCTCTGATTTTAAGTGTTGGTCTAGTGCAAACATTATCAGCATTTGGAGCAGAGAATTCATGGAGAGTCTTTTCAGCCATAGCTTCAAAAATTTGTGTTGAGTTGTCTATTGATTTGATAATGATCTTCAATGAGAACTTGTTGGTGAAGCAAAATCAATGTTGCAATACCCTATATAAGATAGAAAACAAATAAAAGACAAGGGTAAGCCTACTAGAGCAGTGGTGCATAGTTATGATTTATCCATAAATAATATTTGTCAATTCTTCTATTGCCTTTTTCCTCCCCGGCAACGGCTCCAGAAATGCTTGTTGGTATTTGTTAGTGTGAATTAGAAATTAAGAATTCTGCAAGCACACATATATACCATTGTAGCATTTCACCGGGAGTATTCCAGGTATCGTTATTTATATTTTACCACTGGAAGGAATGATGGCAAATAAAAGATTGATAAATATTTATTTATGACGAAATCACTAACTAAACACATACTCTAAACAAGAGTAAGTTTAAGATGTTTATAAATTATTAAGTACATGACAATCCAGAGAGAGATTGATACTCATAAATGTAGCATAGCAAAACTAAGTAATAATAAAAAAAAAGATTCCTAAGTTATTTCTAATTAACAAATCATAGCATACAAAAGCATATACACTCTATAGCAATAATTAACTCTTCATCTATGCATAAGGGACATCTCTTAAAAGGAGCATAATAATATACTTCTCCCTCGTTACATAGGTCCTACTAGTCCTACAAACGGGATGTCGAATACAGAAATCTACAAGGTTGTCACCCCAAGTAAATCTACCACAACCGGAATGCATGGTGCATCCACATGCAAAACAATGTATAAGCACCACGCTTACACAGAGTTCGGCTACTCAACCCACTCGAGTACTGAATTGAGCACTCTGTGAACTTAAGCATAAACTTAAAGATAACTGTAACTATATCACACAAGAACTCAAGATAAACTAAAAACATAATAAAGAGAAACATAATAAAGATTAAGATCAAAGTCACAATAAGATATAAAGGATACAATAGCTTTACCAAGTCTTCCAAAGATGGATCCGGAACCTTGAGCAATAGCCTAACTACTTGAATCTTACTTTAGCTAAGCTATAGTAGAACTAAAGATATTTGGAGATCTAATCTTCTCTCATGAACTAGATCTCTGAATGAATCAGGATGGTCTTCTGGAGGGGATCTGGGGGTCCTTTTATAGGGGAGATGGAGTAGGGGGCTACTAATCGCCACATCATCAATCTGCATCAATTCTTCCACCCACCATTGGATCAAACCGACCTAAACAAACGGTGGAGATTCATCCTCTAAGTCAGTGGAAAACAATTGGCGCTAGCAGGTGGGCCCTGGCGGGTTGGCCGACCTATAGGCGGGGTTGGCCGACCCCACCGTGGTCCCGGTCCATGTGGATCTTCTTCTATGGCCCATGATTGATGGATTAGAGCCCAGTAGAGTTGGTTTCGTTGCATTTGGATCTGATTTCTTGTGATAATATGGCCTACTTTACCTATTTCTTAATAAATCTTCCTGCATTCACAAAATCACCAAAACTTGTGGAAATACTTAGTTTAAACCACTATACCTATGTTGGTGATTAATTTTAAAGATGAATACAAGGTATATTGATGGTTTATAATTATTAATAATGACCGTCAACAGCCAGCAACCTACATCCTTTTTGAAGTGAGTCCTTGGATTTTCGGTCCTTTGCTTGTAAAGCAAGCCCTCAAGGTTGACCCTCAACATGCTTGCCTATGACCTGGTGGATCAACAAGGCACCGCAACTTGCCTCCTGATTCCACTAGAGTTCCCTTCACGATCTCCCATGGGTGAGCAGAAGACCCCTCACAATTACTTGATTGGAGCCACCAAACAATCTCCAAATGGTTCTCAACAATCCCAACCAGCTCCAAGCCATCTAGGGGGCAGCAATCACTAAGAGTAACAAGCAAACCGCAGCCACCACACTTCTCTAGTGCCTCAAGAGGCAATCTAGCTAAGCAATGCTCTAGATCACTCCAAAAATCTCACCCAAATGTAATCTCTATTAGAGCAAAGTGTCACGAACCAGTCATGCACTTTGAATAACATGTGCCTCATGAGCATCACCTACACTTAAAAAATTCCTACTTTTAAAATTTGCATATCAATGTTTGAAATTTCTGGTGGGCTCTGTCGATATTTACTAATAGATTTATACAGTTTTGCACGGTACATCACTCTGTCAGACAGTCTAATAATAATCATTGCACAGTCTAGTAAATCACATCCATGCACTAAATGGTGAGTTGTTAGACTCTAAAGCCACTTGATCCCACATGTCAGCCCTCTCCTCACATAACAACACCAGCCCTCTCTCCCTTGTCCTCTCCATTCTCTTTCACTATAATTAATTGTGAAAAGGATTGAAGAGGAGAGGAAGAAAGGAGAAGAAGGAAGAGGAAGAAGGAGGAGGAGGCTACCCCCATGCGGGGTGACATCACTGACGACTTGTTGCACCACACCCACTCCATTAACCTCGCCGAAGTTCGAGGAGAAGGCCACCTAAAGCATCTTCTTCATCCTCAAGACATGGCGGTGACCCCAAGTCGATCATCTTCCACAAGCATCCCCGGCCAAAACTGCTATGTCTGGAGGTTTCCCTCGACATGGTGAGACTCTGATAGGATCTAGATGGTTAGAGGGGGGTGAATGGCCTATAAAAAGTTTCTACAGAAACACAATTCACTAGAGCAAAGTGATTAGTACAATATGAGGCCCTAATAACTTCTACTTTGCACTAGCTCTAATTCACCCAAGGCAAGATTCCTACACAAGTCTATTGGCTTGGTTTCTAGTCTATGTCACACAAGAAAACAAGCAACCAACTAACAAGAACTAGCAACAACTAGCCATGATTCCAATAGAGTTGCTCTTCATGATCTCTCGTGGGGATGAGCACAAGAGCCCCTTACAATAACTTGATCAGAGCCGACAATAATCACCAAAGCCGCTCAATGATCCTCCGCTCATACAAGCCATCTAGGTGGCGGCAACCACCAAGAGTAATAAGAATCCCGTAGCTCAACTCGATCACTAGTGCCACTAGATGCAAGAACTCAATGCAAATGCACTATAATCACTCCCAGTCTCAACTTTGGTCAAGCAAAAGGCAAAGAGATGAGTGGGAGGTGTTTTCTTAGGCTCACAAGGGTGTTTATCATGTTGGAGTGCCAAGAGAGCCGCCCCAAGACCCGCCACCATGTATTCTATAACCCCCATGGAGAAAGGAGCCATTAGAGGCTCACCACACAAAAGTCGAGGTGTTGGACCATCCAACGCCCATCGTCAAACCAACGGCGATCGGTACGACACCTCCTGCTGCCGCCACGTGTAGATGACCATTTGAATATAGCCGTTGCCACCCAACGGCTATGGTAGCAATTGGTCCGAAGCCCTCGAGCCTGACGCCCGTTGGACCAATGACGTCCATGGTCCAGTGGAACACAGGGAGGTTCTAGAGTGGGCAAAATGCCACCGGACTAGGCCGACATGGCTCGTCGGACCAACGGACAGGGTCCGATGGCCCCCTTTGAATGTTCCCGTGTGCTAACAGTGGGGCCACCCACTTGAACAGTCCCGGCGCATAGTCCGACGCTGCCTTAGCCACCATCGTCATACCATGCCTCAGGGTCCGATGTGACCCAAATACCCTGTGGCTAGGATTTGCCGTCGGACACGGCATCCAGCCGGTTCGACGCCTTTGCCTCAGTCTGATGGCCACCAGAGGCCATATCTAGCCTGTTTCTCCAACCCCTTTGTAATTGTGCCAACTCCAAATGCGTGCCAACACTTGTGCACATGAGTTAGCATTTTCACAAACATTTTTCAAAGGGTTTTTCATGTCCTCACTAGGTCTAATGCACATGCAATGAATTGATGATCCACCTAGTGGCATTTAGATAACCACATTGAACTTTGAATTCCCATCTTAATAGTATAGCTATCTATCCTAAACCCGCTCATGCACTCTATTGTGTCTTGATTGGCAAAACAAAATGTCCTAGCTTATACCTTTGCCTTGAGCCCATGCATTTTGTTTCTCTCTTTCTTCTCTTCTAAGAATTGAACACTTGATCACCATTTGGACATCATCATCACCTCCATGAGTGCCATCCTTACTCAACCTTGGTGTGGACCTAACCTATCTCAATTACAACACTTAGAGTAGTGGTTAGTCCACTAGTTGTCTCAATTACCAAAACCAAACATAGGGCTTTTAGACTCCCCCCATCTTCTTCTTACCCATCTCCCTTGGTCATTCCTTTCATACTTTGCTTGTGTAGTTGTTTGCCTTGGCTAGAGCAGTGGTAGTTGTGTGATAGCTAGTTCTAGTTGTTTCTTAAGTAGCTTTTGCTAGTTGTTGCTAGTTCTTGTTAGTTGGTTGCTTGTTTTCTTGTGTGACATAGACTAGAAACCAAGCCAATAGACTTGTGTAGGAATCTTGCCTTGGGTGAATTAGAGCTAGTGCAAAGTAGAAGTTATTAGGGCCTCATATTGTACTAATCACTTTGCTCTAGTGAATTGTGTTTCTGTAGAAACTTTTTATAGGCCATTCACCCCCCTCTAACCATCTAGATCCTATCAGAGTCTCACCATGTCGAGGGAAACCTCCAGACATAGCAGTTTTGGCCGGGGATGCTTGTGGAAGATGATCGACTTGGGGTCACCGCCATGTCTTGAGGATGAAGAAGATGCTTTAGGTGGCCTTCTCCTCGAACTTCGGCGAGGTTAATGGAGTGGGTGTGGTGCAACAAGTCGTCAGTGATGTCACCCCCGCATGGGGGTAGCCTCCTCCTCCTTCTTCCTCTTCCTTCTTCTCCTTTCTTCCTCTCCTCTTCAATCCTTTTCACAATTAATTATAGTGAAAGAGAATGGAGAGGACAAGGGAGAGAGGGCTGGTGTTGTTATGTGAGGAGAGGGCTGACATGTGGGATCAAGTGGCTTTAGAGTCTAACAACTCACCATTTAGTGCATGGATGTGATTTACTAGACTGTGCAATGATTATTATTAGACTGTCTGACAGAGTGATGTACCGTGCAAAACTGTATAAATCTATTAGTAAATATCGACAGAGCCCACCAGAAATTTCAAACATTGATATGCAAATTTTAAAAGTAGGAATTTTTTAAGTGTAGGTGATGCTCATGAGGCACATGTTATTCAAAGTGCATGACTGGTTCGTGACACTTTGCTCTAATAGAGATTACATTTGGGTGAGATTTTTGGAGTGATCTAGAGCATTGCTTAGCTAGATTGCCTCTTGAGGCACTAGAGAAGTGTGGTGGCTGCGGTTTGCTTGTTACTCTTAGTGATTGCTGCCCCCTAGATGGCTTGGAGCTGGTTGGGATTGTTTGAGAACCATTTGGAGATTGTTTGGTGGCTCCAATCAAGTAATTGTGAGGGGTCTTCTGCTCACCCATGGAGATCGTGAAGGGAACTCTAGTTGGAATCAGGAGGCAAGTTGCGGTGCCTTGTTGATCCACCAGGTCATAGGCAAGCATGTTGAGGGTCAACCTTGAGGGCTTGCTTTACAAGCAAAGGACCGAAAAATCCAAGGACTCACTTCAAAAAGGATGTAGGTTGCTGGCTGTTGACGGTCATTATTAATAATTATAAACCATCAATATACCTTGTAATTCATCTTTAAAATTAATCACCAACATAGGTATAGTGGTTTAAACTAAGTATTTCCACAAGTTTTGGTGATTTTGTGAATGCAGGAAGATTTATTAAAGAAAATAGGTAAAGTAGGCCATATTATCACAAGAAATCAGATCCAAATGCAACGAACCAACTCTACTGGGCTCTAATCCATCAATCATGGGCCATAGAAGAAGATCCACATGGACCGGGACCACGGTGGGGTCGGCCAACCCCGCCTATAGGTCGGCCAACCCGCCAGGGCCCACCTGCTAGCGCCAATTGTTTTCCACTGACTTAGAGGATGAATCTCCACCGTTTGTTTAGGTCGGTTTGATCCAATGGTGGGTGGAAGAATTGATGCAGATTGATGATGTGGCGATTAGTAGCCCCCTACTCCATCTCCCCTATAAAAGGAGCCCCCAGATCCCCTCCAGAAGACCATCCTGATTCATTCAGAGATCTAGTTCATGAGAGAAGATTAGATCTCCAAATATCTTTAGTTCTACTATAGCTTAGCTAAAGTAAGATTCAAGTAGTTAGGCTATTGCTCAAGGTTCCGGACTCCATCTTGGAAGACTTGGTAAAGCTATTGTATCCTTTATATCTTATTGTGACTTTGATCTTAATCTTTATTATGTTTCTCTTTATTATGTTTTTAGTTTATCTTGAGTTCTTGTGTGATATAGTTACAGTTATCTTTAAGTTTATGCTTAAGTTCACAGAGTGCTCAATTCAGTACTCGAGTGGGTTGAGTAGCCGAACTCTGTGTAAGCGTGGTGCTTATACATTGTTTTGCATGTGGATGCACCATGCATTCCGGTTGTGGTAGATTTACTTGGGGTGACAACCTTGTAGATTTCTGTATTCGACATCCCGTTTGTAGGACTAGTAGGACCTATGTAACGAGGGAGAAGTATATTATTATGCTCCTTTTAAGAGATGTCCCTTATGCATAGATGAAGAGTTAATTATTGCTATAGAGTGTATATGCTTTTGGTATGCTATGATTTGTTAATTAGAAATAACTTAGGAATCTTTTTTTTTATTATACTTAGTTTTGCTATGCTACATTTATGAGTATCAATCTCTCTCTGGATTGTCATGTACTTAATAATTTATAAACATCTTAAACTTACTCTTGTTTAGAGTATGTGTTTAGTTAGTGATTTCGTCATAAATAAATATTTATCAATCTTTTATTTGCCATCATTCCTTCCAGTGGTAAAATATAAATAACGATACCTGGAATACTCCCGGTGAAATGCTACAATGGTATATATGTGTGCTTGCAGAATTCTTAATTTCTAATTCACACTAACAAATACAACAAGCATTTCTGGAGCCGTTGCCGGGGAGGAAAAAGGCAATAGAAGAATTGACAAATATCTTATTTATGGATAAATCATAACTATGCACCACTGCTCTAGGTAGGCTTACCCTTGTCTTTTATTTGTTTTCTATCTTATATAGGGTATTGCAACATTGATTTTGCTTCACCAACAAGTTCTCATTGAAGATCATTATCAAATCAATAGACAACTCAACACAAATTTTTGAAGCTATGGCTGAAAAGACTCTCCATGATTCTCTGCTCCAAATGCTGATAATGTTTGCACTAGACCAACACTTAAAATCAGAGAAGATGCTACATTCGAACTTAAGTCATCTCTTATCAACATGGTGCAAGCTAGTCCATTCAGTGGAACGACACATGAAGATGCAAGTGCTCATCTCCAACATTTTCTGGAAATTGGTAGTACACTCATCATCAAAGACATTGATCAAGATACCATACTCCTTCGTCTCTTTCCATTCTCTCTGTTGGGAAAAGCAAAGCAATGGTTCTACAACAACAAGGATAACGTCAATACATGGGAAAAGTTCTCCAATGCATTCCCTAGCTAAGTTTTTCCCATTGGGTAAGACTAATGCTCTACGAGGAACAAATCTCTAGTTTTCAGCAACAGAATGATGAAACAACCCCTGAGGCATGGGAACGTTTTAAGGATTATATTTCAGAATACCCTTATCATGGGATAGAAAATTGGTTACTTGTGCAGAATTTTTATCATGGATTGACCAATATAGCGCAAGAGAAACTTGATGCTGCTGCTGGAGGAGCATTTATGTCACTCACTATTCATAATGCAAATAACTCTTATGGAGAAGGTATCCTCAAATCAAGGCTGGTCTGAAGAACGTCTTCAAACTCAAAAGAAAAGTAAGAATAAATATACAGTCAAGGAGGAAGTTTCTATCAGTCAAGATGGATCTACTCATGAAGAGGCTTGAAGAGAGAGTCAATTTCAAGAAAGATCGCCAGGCTATTCAACAAGTTTATGATTCACCAAAACTTCTGCGAAGTCTGTGGAAATATTGGCCATTCAAGGTACACTTGCCCCTAGAATTCAACAAGACATGATCTACATCAACAACAATCATCAATCACAGGGATGGAATCAACAACAAGGTAAGTATCAAGGTAATAATCCTAACCAATCATCCTGTACTGCCGATGCTTTACCTGTCTTAGTTAGATATGGAGGATCACGAGTAGATTTACCTCCTCTTGTGGTTATGGTGTTGACTTTTCAATGTTAGTGGCAGAAAGCATAGTAGCAGATAACTGAGCTAATTGTGATTCTAACATTTATTATAGCTGAGTTGGTCTTTTATTGCAGAAGAAAAACTATCCATTTTATTATTTATATTTTCTAATATCTTATCATTAGAAACAAGCTTTTAGAAATATCTTCATTAATTTTAGCTTGTTTTAAAACTAGATCTTTTAAGGATGATTGGTTAGGATTATTACCTTGATACTTACCTTGTTGTTGATTCCATCCCTGTGATTGATGATTGTTGTTGATGTAGATCATGTCTTGTTGAATTCTAGGGCAAGTGTACCTTGAATGGCCAATATTTCCACAGACTTCGCAGAAGTTTTGTGAATCATAAACTTGTTGAATAGCTGGCGATCTTTCTTGAAATTGACTCTCTCTTCAAGCCTCTTCATGAGTAGATCCATCTTGACTGATAGAACTTCCTCCTTGACTGTATATTTATTCTTACTTTTCTTTTGAGTTTGAAGACGTTCTTCAGACCAGCCTTGATTTGAGGATACCTTCTCCATAAGAGTTATTGCATTATGAATAGTGAGTGACATAAATGCTCCTCCAGCAGCAGCATCAAGTTTCTCTTGCGCTATATTGGTCAATCCATGATAAAAATTCTGCACAAGTAACCAATTTTCTATCCCATGATAAGGGTATTCTGAAATATAATCCTTAAAACGTTCCCATGCCTCAGGGGTTGTTTCATCATTCTGTTGCTGAAAACTAGAGATTTTTCCTCGTAGAGCATTAGTCTTACCCAATGGGAAAAACTTAGCTAGGAATGCATTGGAGAACTTTTCCCATGTATTGACGTTATCCTTGTTGTTGTAGAACCATTGCTTTGCTTTTCCCAACAGAGAGAATGGAAAGAGACGAAGGAGTATGGTATCTTGATCAATGTCTTTGATGATGAGTGTACTACCAATTTCCAGAAAATGTTGGAGATGAGCACTTGCATCTTCATGTGTCGTTCCACTGAATGGACTAGCTTGCACCATGTTGATAAGAGATGACTTAAGTTCGAATGTAGCATCTTCTCTGATTTTAAGTGTTGGTCTAGTGCAAACATTATCAGCATTTGGAGCAGAGAATTCATGGAGAGTCTTTTCAGCCATAGCTTCAAAAATTTGTGTTGAGTTGTCTATTGATTTGATAATGATCTTCAATGAGAACTTGTTGGTGAAGCAAAATCAATGTTGCAATACCCTATATAAGATAGAAAAACAAATAAAAGACAAGGGTAAGCCTACTAGAGCAGTGGTGCATAGTTATGATTTATCCATAAATAATATTTGTCAATTCTTCTATTGCCTTTTTCCTCCCCGGCAACGGCTCCAGAAATGCTTGTTGGTATTTGTTAGTGTGAATTAGAAATTAAGAATTCTGCAAGCACACATATATACCATTGTAGCATTTCACCGGGAGTATTCCAGGTATCGTTATTTATATTTTACCACTGGAAGGAATGATGGCAAATAAAAGATTGATAAATATTTATTTATGACGAAATCACTAACTAAACACATACTCTAAACAAGAGTAAGTTTAAGATGTTTATAAATTATTAAGTACATGACAATCCAGAGAGAGATTGATACTCATAAATGTAGCATAGCAAAACTAAGTAATAATAAAAAAAAGATTCCTAAGTTATTTCTAATTAACAAATCATAGCATACAAAAGCATATACACTCTATAGCAATAATTAACTCTTCATCTATGCATAAGGGACATCTCTTAAAAGGAGCATAATAATATACTTCTCCCTCGTTACATAGGTCCTACTAGTCCTACAAACGGGATGTCGAATACAGAAATCTACAAGGTTGTCACCCCAAGTAAATCTACCACAACCGGAATGCATGGTGCATCCACATGCAAAACAATGTATAAGCACCACGCTTACACAGAGTTCGGCTACTCAACCCACTCGAGTACTGAATTGAGCACTCTGTGAACTTAAGCATAAACTTAAAGATAACTGTAACTATATCACACAAGAACTCAAGATAAACTAAAAACATAATAAAGAGAAACATAATAAAGATTAAGATCAAAGTCACAATAAGATATAAAGGATACAATAGCTTTACCAAGTCTTCCAAAGATGGATCCGGAACCTTGAGCAATAGCCTAACTACTTGAATCTTACTTTAGCTAAGCTATAGTAGAACTAAAGATATTTGGAGATCTAATCTTCTCTCATGAACTAGATCTCTGAATGAATCAGGATGGTCTTCTGGAGGGGATCTGGGGGTCCTTTTATAGGGGAGATGGAGTAGGGGGCTACTAATCGCCACATCATCAATCTGCATCAATTCTTCCACCCACCATTGGATCAAACCGACCTAAACAAACGGTGGAGATTCATCCTCTAAGTCAGTGGAAAACAATTGGCGCTAGCAGGTGGGCCCTGGCGGGTTGGCCGACCTATAGGCGGGGTTGGCCGACCCCACCGTGGTCCCGGTCCATGTGGATCTTCTTCTATGGCCCATGATTGATGGATTAGAAGCCCAGTAGAGTTGGTTTCGTTGCATTTGGATCTGATTTCTTGTGATAATATGGCCTACTTTACCTATTTTCTTAATAAATCTTCCTGCATTCACAAAATCACCAAAACTTGTGGAAATACTTAGTTTAAAACCACTATACCTATGTTGGTGATTAATTTTAAAGATGAATACAAGGTATATTGATGGTTTATAATTATTAATAATGACCGTCAACAGCCAGCAACCTACATCCTTTTTGAAGTGAGTCCTTGGATTTTCGGTCCTTTGCTTGTAAAGCAAGCCCTCAAGGTTGACCCTCAACATGCTTGCCTATGACCTGGTGGATCAACAAGGCACCGCAACTTTGCCTCCTGATTCCACTAGAGTTCCCTTCACGATCTCCCATGGGTGAGCAGAAGACCCCTCACAATTACTTGATTGGAGCCACCAAACAATCTCCAAATGGTTCTCAACAATCCCAACCAGCTCCAAGCCATCTAGGGGGCAGCAATCACTAAGAGTAACAAGCAAACCGCAGCCACCACACCTTCTCTAGTGCCTCAAGAGGCAATCTAGCTAAGCAATGCTCTAGATCACTCCAAAAAATCTCACCCAAATGTAATCTCTATTAGAGCAAAGTGTCACGAACCAGTCATGCACTTTGAATAACATGTGCCTCATGAGCATCACCTACACTTAAAAAATTCCTACTTTTAAAATTTGCATATCAATGTTTGAAATTTCTGGTGGGCTCTGTCGATATTTACTAATAGATTTATACAGTTTTGCACGGTACATCACTCTGTCAGACAGTCTAATAATAATCATTGCACAGTCTAGTAAATCACATCCATGCACTAAATGGTGAGTTGTTAGACTCTAAAGCCACTTGATCCCACATGTCAGCCCCTCTCCTCACATAACAACACCAGCCCTCTCTCCCTTGTCCTCTCCATTCTCTTTCACTATAATTAATTGTGAAAAGGATTGAAGAGGAGAGGAAGAAAGGAGAGGGCTGACATGTGGGATCAAGTGGCTTTAGAGTCTAACAACTCACCATTTAGTGCATGGATGTGATTTACTAGACTGTGCAATGATTATTATTAGACTGTCTGACAGAGTGATGTACCGTGCAAAACTGTATAAATCTATTAGTAAATATCGACAGAGCCCACCAGAAATTTCAAACATTGATATGCAAATTTTAAAAGTAGGAATTTTTTAAGTGTAGGTGATGCTCATGAGGCACATGTTATTCAAAAGTGCATGACTGGTTCGTGACACTTTGCTCTAATAGAGATTACATTTGGGTGAGATTTTTGGAGTGATCTAGAGCATTGCTTAGCTAGATTGCCTCTTGAGGCACTAGAGAAGTGTGGTGGCTGCGGTTTGCTTGTTACTCTTAGTGATTGCTGCCCCCTAGATGGCTTGGAGCTGGTTGGGACTTGTTGAGAACCATTTGGAGATTGTTTGGTGGCTCCAATCAAGTAATTGTGAGGGGTCTTCTGCTCACCCATGGGAGATCGTGAAGGGAACTCTAGTGGAATCAGGAGGCAAGTTGCGGTGCCTTGTTGATCACCAGGTCATAGGCAAGCATGTTGAGGGTCAACCTTGAGGGCTTGCTTTACAAGCAAAGGACCGAAAATCCAAGGACTCACTTCAAAAAGGATGTAGGTTGCTGGCTGTTGACGGTCATTATTAATAATTATAAACCATCAATATACCTTGTATTCATCTTTAAAATTAATCACCAACATAGGTATAGTGGTTTTAAACTAAGTATTTCCACAAGTTTTGGTGATTTTGTGAATGCAGGAAGATTTATTAAGAAAATAGGTAAAGTAGGCCATATTATCACAAGAAATCAGATCCAAATGCAACGAAACCAACTCTACTGGGCTCTAATCCATCAATCATGGGCCATAGAAGAAGATCCACATGGACCGGGACCACGGTGGGGTCGGCCAACCCCGCCTATAGGTCGGCCAACCCGCCAGGGCCCACCTGCTAGCGCCAATTGTTTTCCACTGACTTAGAGGATGAATCTCCACCGTTTGTTTAGGTCGGTTTTGATCCAATGGTGGGTGAAGAATTGATGCAGATTGATGATGTGGCGATTAGTAGCCCCCTACTCCATCTCCCCTATAAAAGGACCCCCAGATCCCCTCCAGAAGACCATCCTGATTCATTCAGAGATCTAGTTCATGAGAGAAGATTAGATCTCCAAATATCTTTAGTTTCTACTATAGCTTAGCTAAAGTAAG
Source organism: Tripidium arundinaceum (assembly GCA_030439765.1). NCBI lineage: Eukaryota > Viridiplantae > Streptophyta > Magnoliopsida > Poales > Poaceae > Tripidium > Tripidium arundinaceum. The sequence goes on along the minus strand of JAHUYU010002661.1, from coordinate 1,962 downwards.
ATTCAAGTAGTTAGGCTATTGCTCAAGGTTCCGGATCCATCTTTGGAAGACTTGGTAAAGCTATTGTATCCTTTATATCTCTATTGTGACTTTGATCTTAATCTTTATTATGTTTCTCTTTATTATGTTTTTTAGTTTATCTTGAGTTCTTGTGTGATATAGTTACAGTTATCTTTAAGTTTATGCTTAAGTTCACAGAGTGCTCAATTCAGTACTCGAGTGGGTTGAGTAGCCGAACTCTGTGTAAGCGTGGTGCTTATACATTGTTTTGCATGTGGATGCACCATGCATTCCGGTTTGTGGTAGATTTACTTGGGGTGACAACCTTGTAGATTTCTGTATTCGACATCCCGTTTGTAGGACTAGTAGGACCTATGTAACGAGGGAGAAGTATATTATTATGCTCCTTTTAAGAGATGTCCCTTATGCATAGATGAAGAGTTAATTATTGCTATAGAGTGTATATGCTTTTGTATGCTATGATTTGTTAATTAGAAATAACTTAGGAATCTTTTTTTTTATTATTACTTAGTTTTGCTATGCTACATTTATGAGTATCAATCTCTCTCTGGATTGTCATGTACTTAATAATTTATAAACATCTTAAACTTACTCTTGTTTAGAGTATGTGTTTAGTTAGTGATTTCGTCATAAATAAATATTTATCAATCTTTTATTTGCCATCATTCCTTCCAGTGGTAAAATATAAATAACGATACCTGGAATACTCCCGGTGAAATGCTACAATGGTATATATGTGTGCTTGCAGAATTCTTAATTTCTAACTTTCACACTAACAAATACCAACAAGCATTTCTGGAGCCGTTGCCGGGGAGGAAAAAGGCAATAGAAGAATTGACAAATATTATTTATGGATAATAATCATAACTATGCACCACTGCTCTAGTAGGCTTACCCTTGTCTTTTATTTGTTTTCTATCTTATATAGGGTATTGCAACATTGATTTTGCTTCACCAACAAGTTCTCATTGAAGATCATTATCAAATCAATAGACAACTCAACACAAATTTTTGAAGCTATGGCTGAAAAGACTCTCCATGAATTCTCTGCTCCAAATGCTGATAATGTTTGCACTAGACCAACACTTAAAATCAGAGAAGATGCTACATTCGAACTTAAAGTCAATCTCTTATCAACATGGTGCAAGCTAGTCCATTCAGTGGAACGACACATGGAAGATGCAAGTGCTCATCTCCAACATTTTCTGGAAATTGGTAGTACACCATCATCAAAGACATTGATCAAGATACCATACTCCTTCGTCTCTTTCCATTCTCCTCTGTTGGGAAAAGCAAAGCAATGGTTCTACAACAACAAGGATAACGTCAATACATGGGAAAAGTTCTCCAATGCATTCCTAGCTAAGTTTTTCCCATTGGGTAAGACTAATGCTCTACGAGGAAAAATCTCTAGTTTTTCAGCAACAGAATGATGAAACAACCCCTGAGGCATGGGAACGTTTTAAGGATTATATTTCAGAATACCCTTATCATGGGATAGAAAATTGGTTACTTGTGCAGAATTTTTATCATGGATTGACCAATATAGCGCAAGAGAAACTTGATGCATGCTGCTGGAGGAGCATTTTATGTCACTCACTATTCATAATGCAATAACTCTTATGGAGAAGGTATCCTCAAATCAAGGCTGGTCTGAAGAACGTCTTCAAACTCAAAAGAAAAGTAAGAATAAATATACAGTCAAGGAGGAAGTTCTATCAGTCAAGATGGATCTACTCATGAAGAGGCTTGAAGAGAGAGTCAATTTCAAGAAAGATCGCCAGGCTATTCAACAAGTTATGATTCACAAAACTTCTGCGAAGTCTGTGGAAATATTGGCCATTCAAGGTACACTTGCCCTAGAATTCAACAAGACATGATCTACATCAACAACAATCATCAATCACAGGGATGGAATCAACAACAAGGTAAGTATCAAGG
>JAHUYU010001654.1:0-17964 GCA_030439765.1 Tripidium arundinaceum | reverse complement strand
AGTCGCGCACACACTAACCCGCCTGCTTCACCCATGTAGAGAGAGGGAGGGAAAAAATTGCAATGAACAATAAACTACATGCACCCAAAAACCTACCCATATAATTTACACACATTTTCCATACACCAAAAATGTATATAAAATTCTATTTCATTCCCAAACTATATATTTACCTTCTAAAATCCATATCTCCTTCATCTGAACTCCGTTTTACGTGAAACCACTCACAAAATACTTCTAAAATCAAGCCTAATTTATTCTACCTAGTACCACCATATTTTTCTATGCTTGTATTTGGTTGCTTGTTTCGTGTTTGTATTTAGCGGTATTATTTATTAAACACCGACCGACATACGGTGAGTACCAAGAAAATGGAGGATCCGGACTACGTAGAAGATCCGAAAGGAGACGACAATGAAGGCAAGTCCTAGCTACCCCTACCACCACCACAACATCTTTCCACCTCCACCATGAACCTTCCACTCTACCTCTCCTCTAATTTATTAAACTCAACTAATATGTATCCTTTTACTAGCAATGGCTTATAATAATGAGTTTGATCACTATAACATGAATATTGATGAGCCTAATGTGATATATTATGAGCACTGTGATATGAATAAACCTAAGTGTAGTAACTGTGAATCAAAATCTGGTAAACATGAACTTGATATCGACAGGAGACGAGTGAGGGGTAACTTATGTGGTATAAGTTACCTTGGCAAGATTGCCTAGTGAGGGTTCCTGTTGGGAGATACTCACCTCGGTCACATAAGGACCGGTTCATAGGCAATCTCGCCTAGCCAGATATCCATACAGCCACATGTCTATATGGGTAGACTGGATCTCACACCCCGTTAGATAGAAGTATAATTTCTACTAGGAGGCCGGTGTTGGCAGTGGAATATCAGGAGAAGACACGGATGCTAAGTAATCTTCCGTGGTCCAGTTGGCATGGATGCTAAGTGATCTTCCACGTAAAGCCCCTTGATTTTGGCCGAGTTCGAGGCCATACTTATTATTGACTGGATGATGTGTTATCAACCAGGTTATCAAATTGGATGATGTGGTTTCAGCCAGAACTTTGGTGTGTTTCCAACCCCAGAGAAGCCGTGGTAGAATTATATGGACATCTAAGGTCACTTACTTTCGGGTACGGGGGTCTCGTTAGGCCTATTCCGTCACTGATGGATGGGACTGCGCCTATCATGTGGGGGAAAAGTGTACACCCTCTGCAGAGCGTATTGAATCTATTCGAACAACCATGTCCTTGGAATGGGTAACTGCTGGGATGAGATCACTTATCATTAGATTTACTTTTATGTGTAATGAAACTGGATTACTGTGATTAATGAATCTTATTACTAACTCGGGAACTGGCGAGAATGGTAATACTCTCCCAGGACCCAACCTTGTATGTATTCAACTGAACCATACCACCCCACTACTTCCACCTCCACCATCACCTACCATCCACCACACCGCCAAACCTTCACCACCCACTCCACCAAACCCTATGGTTAAGGCTTGCTGAGTACGTTTGTACTCACCATTGTTGACTCATATATTTCGACATTGAGGAAGACTGCAGTGACAATGAAGAACTGTACCACGAGGACTAGGAGTCACGCGAGGACCATGCATTAGGAAGGAGTCTTAGTGTCTAGGGTTTCGACCGCGCTCATGCATGCCTGTGGTTTAGAGTATCGCTGCGCTATAGAATATCGCCATAGTAGTTACCACCCCCGCTGTAATAAAGTGTTGTTCACGGCAATAAAACTCCGCTAGTAATGTAAAACCTATGGCTATGCCCTTTGGGCCACTGTTGTAGGACCATGTTTCTAGATATCAATAAAAGCTCGGTGTTTTATCATTATCTGGGTGCCATTTCTGTTGTTATGCGTACTTGTGCGTGATCCTGGCGCAAGTACAGATGCACCAAAGGACTGTTAGAAATGAGGGGCCAACACATGACTATGGCGTGTTTACCTTTTGCTCAGTAGGCAACATGTAAGGGGAGGAATTAATGCAATGATGTGAACATTTATTTATCATGATGCATGCACGTTTACGTACTTTGTCACAAACTTAAGAAAAGAAATTTAAAACTCTAACGGTATAAGCGATGGCCCACATACGCACTCTCATATATAATCGCAACTAGTCGAATGATTACACGTTTCGCGGTTAGCATACCTGCAGAAATTGCATTTTAGCCCAACCCCAACATACATACCACCCAAGCGGATGGCACCCATGCAATAGCACGTGGCATGGACCAAGAAAGTGAAACACAATATATATACTTCATATATTGCTATATGAAGGCCACCACTACCAATTGACCATCGGGCAGCAAGATGGTCAACAACCTCCACCATTTGACCACCGGGTAGCAAGGGCGATCGTTCTTACCTTCTTACCTGGGCGTAGGTGCGACGTTGCAAGAATTTAAATTGCAGAAAGGTAAACACGCCATAGTCATGTGTTGGCCCCTCATTAACAGTCCTTTGGTGCATCTGTACTTGCGCCAGGATCACGCACAAGTACGCATAACAACAGAAATGGCACCCAGATATATGATAAAACACCGAGCTTTATTGATCTAGAAACATGGTCCTACAACAGTGGCCCAAAGGGCATAGCCATAGGTTTTACATTACTAGCGGAGTTTTATTGCCGTGAACAACACTTTATTACAGCGGGGTGGTAACTACTATGGCGATATTCTATAGCGCAGCGATACTCTAAACCACAGGCATGCATGAGCGCGGTCGAAACCCTAGACACTAAGACTCCTTCCTAAGATGCATGGTCCTCGCGTGACTCCTAGTCCTCGTGGTACAGTTCTTCATTGTCACTGCAGTCTTCCTCAATGTCGAAATATATGAGTCAACAATGGGTGAGTACAAACGTACTCAGCAAGCCTTAACCATAGGGTTTGGTGGAGTGGGTGGTGAAGGTTTGGCGGTGTGGTGGATGGTAGGTGATGGTGGAGGTGGAAGTAGTGGGGTGGTATGGTTCAGTTGAATACAAGGTTGGGTCCAGGGAGAGTATTACCATTCTCGCCAGTTCCCGAGTTAGTAATAAGATTCATTAATCACAGTAATCCAGTTTCATACACATAAAAGTAAATCTAATGATAAGTGATCTCATCCCAGCAGTTACCCATTCCAAGGACATGGTTGTTCGAATAGATTCAATACGCTCTGCAGAGGGTGTACACTTTTCCCCCACATGATAGGCGCAGTCCCATCCATGATCAGTGGACGGAATAGGCCTAACGAGACCCCCGTACCCCGAAAGTAAGTGACCTTAGATGTCCATATAATTCTACCACGGCTTCTCTGGGGTTGGAAACACACAAGTTCTGGCTGAAACCACATCATCCAATTTGATAACCTGGATGATAACACATCATCCAGTCAATAATAAGTATGGCCTCGAACTCGGCCAAAATCAAGGGGCTTTACGTGGAAGATCACTTAGCATCCATGCCAACTGGACCACGGAAGATTACTTAGCATCCGTGTCTTCTCCTGATATTCCACTGCCAACACCGGCCTCCTAGTAGAAATTATACTTCTATCTAACGGGGTGTGAGATCCAGTCTACCCATATAGACATGTGGCTGTATGGATATCTGGCTAGGCGAGATTGCCTATGAACCGGTCCTTATGTGACCGAGGTGAGTATCTCCCAACAGGAACCCTCACTAGGCAATCTTGCCAAGGTAACTTATACCACATAAGTTACCCCTCACTCGTCTCCTGTCGATATCAAGTTCATGTTACCAGATTTTGATTCACAGTTACTACACTTAGGTTTATTCATATCACAGTGCTCATAATATATCACATTAGGCTCATCAATATTCATGTTATAGTGATCAAACTCATTATTATAAGCCATTGCTAGTAAAAGGATACATATTAGTTGAGTTTAAATAAATTAGAGGAGAGGTAGAGTGGAAGGTTCATGGTGGAGGTGGAAGATGATGTGGTGGTGGGTAGGGGTAGCTAGGACTTGCCTTCATTGTCGTCTCCATTCGGATCTTCTACGTAGTCGGATCCTCATTTTCTTGGTACTCACCGTATGTCGGTCGGTGTTTAATAAAAACTACCGCTAAATACAACACGAAACAAGCAACCAAATACAAGCATAGAAAAATATGTGGACTAGGTAGAATAAATAGAGCTTGATTTTAGAAGAATTTTGTGAGTGGTTTCACGTAAAACGGAGTTCAGATGAAGGAGATATGGATTTTAGAAGTTAAATATATAGTTTGGGAATGAAATAGAATTTTATATACATTTTTGGTGTATGGAAAATGTGTGTAAATTATATGGGTAGTTTTTGGGTGCATGTAGTTTATTTACCATTTTCTGGGAATTTTTCTAAGTAAGGAAATAGGGTTTATAGCCTCTGTGTACAATAGCCGGGTGCACTTAGCAATTACAAGTGCGCTGTGTAGTGTGTGTGTGTGCGCGCGCGCGTTCGCGCGCGCGTGCGTGTGTGACTGAACTGTGGGGTCCGCGTGTCATCCCCAATGTGTCACTGACACGTGGACCCGCCTCGGCTTCACAGTGGGACGGAGAGAGAGACGAAGACGGGGACAGCGTCACCCTGCGGCCCACCTAATAGAGAGGAGGGAGGGAACAGAGAGGGACAGCGTCGGACGGCATTGATCAGCGTGGCAAGATAAACAGGGGAAGGGAGTCAGACCTCACCTGAGCTCATTACGCCGGCGACATCGAACCTCGGCAAGCGCCACGGAGTAGTGGACGGTGCTCGGAAGGCCAGTCCACGCCTATTGGTGGGGTTCCCGGCGACGGCGGACTCCCGTGGTGGTGGCGGCTCACCGGAGTGGAGGCAGCGGCGCTGTGAAGTGCGTGTGCATACAGGGCCTAATGTGGCAGTTTTTCATAGTGTACGTGAGCGCGGGTGTGTAGTGCATGTATTATTGGTGGTGTAGCGTTTAGCCGAGCCTCACCGATGAGCTACCGGCGGTCATGGTGAATCGGCGGAGCTAGGTGCTCGGCGGCAGCGTGACACAGAGGAAGAGAGTGAGAAACAAGTGGAAGAGGAGGTGGAGGAGGGGCACTTGAGCTCACCAGCACTCCAATCGACCCGAGACCCAACCAAGGAGGAAGGGGAAGGCGTCTCTGGTGGTGTCAGCAGCTCCTGATTTGGGGAAAATCGCCCTAGAGCTCAGAAGGGAGGAGAAGAGGAGGAATGGAGGGGGAGATGGTATGTTCTAGCTAGTGGTGGAGCTCGTAGTGGTGGTGGTGTCGCCGGAGCGTCACCGGCCGGGCCTATTTATAGGCTGGCCATGGCGGCGCCGGCGGGAGATATTTCTTGTCATGCACACGTGTTTGAACTACCATGGCAGTGCGGCACTGTTCGCGCACTTGTCCAGGAGCTCGAGGCTCAGCCATGGCGCAACGGTCGGCTTCGCCGGTGCCGACGCGTGGACATGGCGAGCGGAGGGAGAGAGAGAGAGGCGCGTGGGGTCGGGAAGGTTCGGGAGGCATCCTCATACTTATCCACTCCGACGCCGGGGTGGAGTGGGCAGCGGCGCGGCCGAGGCGGCCTGCCATCGACGCGGTATTCGCGTCGCTTGGTGACAGGTAGGATACGGCGATGACATCCGGGTCCCGGGCGTCAGTGGAAGGGAGAGGAGATGGAGCGGGGCGCGGGGCGCGACGTGCGGCTGGACTGGGCCGGCCCAGTGCGGGGCAGGCGCACGTGCTGCCGTTGCCGGCCCAGGCGGGGAGAAGAGAGGGGAGGAGGAGGCGGGCTGCCGCGGGCAGAGGAAGAGAAACGAGCCCAGTGCTCTTTTCTATTTTCCAATTCGTTTTCTTTTTCCCAAATTCATGTATATAGGGTTTTGAATTGATTTGAATTCGAATTTGAGTTGTGTTTTGTATTGGGGTGTACCACCATATGTTCATCAAGGCAAACAAGCAACCAAGCGTTATCACACAAGAAATTTTTATTCTAGGTTATTAAGTTTAAAAATGATTCCTAGGTTAATTTGATTTCTATTTGGGTTATGTTATTGTTCTATGGAGAATTTTGAAAAGTTCAAATTTTTAGTGATTTTTAAATGTGGTCAAAGTTCAGGGTGTTACATCATGTTAGTTTACTTATTGCCACCTATAGTCCTTAACTGGGCTTAAAAGGAGATGATCACTGGCACACTAATTTGAAATTCAGATTTGAACCACCTATATATAGCTATAGTTTTAGCAAAATTTGGACTTGTCAAAACAAAACCTTTGTTTTAAATACACATATGACAAGTGTTATGCTGAACCTTGCTCCAATGCCAGCTGTCACAGAACTGTCCAATTTATAAGAGCACAAGAACAATGGCAGCTGTCGAAACAGTCGCTCTCTGCACTTGAGCACATATAAATCCGGTAGTCCGTCGAGTGTCGTGAAGGATCTCGAGTAAGCCACATACAACCAAGATCGTACATGATTCAACAAACACACATCACATGTTACATAAAGTTCACAGATAGTTCAACATACATCGGAGTTCAAATAGAATTATTACAACACTGAGTTCAAATTCAGAAGGGGAAGCAACATAGTTTTGAAACCACACACACATCACTTGGTTTAAATACATGCCAGTATGACAATGATCAAGTCCAACAAAAGCAAAGGGTAAGCTTAGATAGTAGTAGCTGTGCCCAACAGCTTTAATCCGCGTCCACAACTGGAGCGAAGCAGATCTTACGGGAACCAAGATAAGCTATGCCACCTGCAACATGTGGGAAAAAACCCCGAGTACAAGAATGTACTCAGCTAGACTTACCCGTCATAAACCAAAAATAAATTGACACCAAGGAGTATGCAAGGGTTCTCATGGTGGAGTTGGCTTGACAACAATTTTGCATAAAAGCTTGCTAAAGTGAGTCCTACAACTTTTAACTTGCTAGCATCAAGTTTATTAGAGCTATTTACAGCTAAGTTTTCATCTATCCTGAAGCAATCACTTGATTAGGATAACAACTTCACATTAATAACCATATCCAATTTAGCATAATCAACCATATAACCATCATCTTTCCTTAGCTTACTACGATGCTGGAGCTAGTCAAGTTTCTCACTATCCAGGAGAGACGGCGACTCGAATCGATTACATCTAGCTGGGTAAAGCCTGTATCACACACCCATACTTCCCCATTGGGGTCGCATTAGATGACCTTTTACTCAGATTTGGGAACAATTCGTGGGCTTGAACCGAGCCGCACAGTCAGGGGGCAGCTGGAAGCCAGGTCGCTCAGGACATGCCTGCCCACGGTCATCTAATGCGACCCCAATGGGGGAAGTATGGGTGTGTGATACAGGCTTTACCCAGCTAGATGTAATCGATTCGAGTCGCCGTCTCTCCTGGATAGTGAGAAACTTGACTAGCTCCAGCATCGTAGTAAGCTAAGGAAAGATGATGGTTATATGGTTGATTATGCTAAATTGGATATGGTTATTAATGTGAAGTTGTTATCCTAATCAAGTGATTGCTTCAGGATAGATGAAAACTTAGCTGTAAATAGCTCTAATAAACTTGATGCTAGCAAGTTAAAAGTTGTAGGACTCACTTAGCAAGCTTTTATGCAAAATTGTTGTCAAGCCAACTCCACCATGAGAACCCTTGCATACTCCTTGGTGTCAATTTATTTTTGGTTTATGACGGGTAAGTCTAGCTGAGTACATTCTTGTACTCGGGGTTTTTTCCCACATGTTGCAGGTGGCATAGCTTATCTTGGTTCCCGTAAGATCTGCTTCGCTCCAGTGTGGACGCGGATTAAAGCTGTTGGGCACAGCTACTACTATCTAAGCTTACCCTTTGCTTTTGTTGGACTTGATCATTGTCATACTGGCATGTATTTAAACCAGTGATGTGTGTGTGGTTTCAAAACTATGTTGCTTCCCCTTCTGAATTTGAACTCAGTGTTGTAATAATTCTATTTGAACTCCGATGTATGTTGAACTATCTGTGAACTTTATGTAACATGTGATGTGTGTTTGTTGAATCATGTACGATCTGGTTGTATGTGGCTTACTCGAGATCCTTCACGACACTCGACGGACTACCGGATTTATATGTGCTCAAGTGCAAGAGAGCGACTGTTTCGACAGCTGCCATTGTTCTTGTGCTCTTATAAATTGGACAGTTCTGTGACAGCTGGCATTGGAGCAAGGTCAGCATACACTTGTCATATGTGTATTTAAAACAAAGGTTTTGTTTTGACAAGTCCAAATTTGCTAAAACTATAGCTATATATAGGTGGTTCAAATCTGAATTTCAAAATTAGTGTGCCAGTGATCATCTCCTTTTAAGCCCAGTTAAGGACTATAGGTGGCAATAAGTAAACTAACATGATGTAACACCCTGAACTTTGACCACATTTAAAATCACTAAAATTTGAACTTTTCAAAATTCTCCATAGAAACAATAAACATAACCCAAATAGAAATTCAAATTAACCTAGGAATCATTTTTAAACTTAATAACCTAGAATAAAAATTTCTTGTGTGATAACGCTTGGTTGCTTGTTTGCCTTGATGAACATATGGTGGTACACCCCAATACAAAAACACAACTCAAATTCGAATTCAAATCAATTCAAAACCCTATATACATGAATTTGGGAAAAAGAAAACGGAATTGGAAAATAGAAAAGAGCACTGGGCTCGTTTCTCTTCCTCTGCCCGCGGCAGCCCGCCTCCTCCTCCCCCTCTCTTCTCCCCGCCTGGGCCGGCAACGGCAGCACGTGCGCCTGCCCCGCACTGGGCCGGCCCAGTCCAGCCGCACGTCGCGCCCCGCGCCCCGCTCCATCTCCTCTCCCTTCCACTGACGCCCGGGACCCGGATGTCATCGCCGTATCCTACCTGTCACCAAGCGACGCGAATACCGCGTCGATGGCAGGCCGCCTCGGCCGCGCCGCTGCCCACTCCACCCCGGCGTCGGAGTGGATAAGTATGAGGATGCCTCCCGAACCTTCCCGACCCCACGCGCCTCTCTCTCTCTCTCCCTCCGCTCGCCATGTCCACGCGTCGGCACCGGCGAAGCCGACCGTTGCGCCATGGCTGAGCCTCGAGCTCCTGGACAAGTGCGCGAACAGTGCCGCACTGCCATGGTAGTTCAAACACGTGTGCATGACAAGAAATATCTCCCGCCGGCGCCGCCATGGCCAGCCTATAAATAGGCCCGGCCGGTGACGCTCCGGCGACACCACCACCACTACGAGCTCCACCACTAGCTAGAACATACCATCTCCCCCTCCATTCCTCCTCTTCTCCTCCCTTCTGAGCTCTAGGGCGATTTTCCCCAAATCAGGAGCTGCTGACACCACCAGAGACGCCTTCCCCTTCCTCCTTGGTTGGGTCTCGGGTCGATTGGAGTTGCTGGTGAGCTCAAGTGCCCCTCCTCCACCTCCTCTTCCACTTGTTTCTCACTCTCTTCCTCTGTGTCACGCTGCCGCCGAGCACCTAGCTCCGCCGATTCACCATGACCGCCGGTAGCTCATCGGTGAGGCTCGGCTAAACGCTACACCACCAATAATACATGCACTACACACCCGCGCTCACGTACACTATGAAAAACTGCCACATTAGGCCCTGTATGCACACGCACTTCACAGCGCCGCTGCCTCCACTCCGGTGAGCCGCCACCACCACGGGAGTCCGCCGTCGCCGGGAACCCCACCAATAGGCGTGGACTGGCCTTCCGAGCACCGTCCACTACTCCGTGGCGCTTGCCGAGGTTCGATGTCGCCGGCGTAATGAGCTCAGGTGAGGTCTGACTCCCTTCCCCTGTTTATCTTGCCACGCTGATCAATGCCGTCCGACGCTGTCCCTCTCTGTTCCCTCCCTCTCTCTCTATTAGGTGGGCCGCAGGGTGACGCTGTCCCCGTCTTCGTCTCTCTCTCCGTCCCACTGTGAAGCCGAGGCGGGTCCACGTGTCAGTGACACATTGGGGATGACACGCGGACCCCACAGTTCAGTCACACACGCACGCGCGCGCGAACGCGCGCGCGCACACACACACACTACACACAGCGCACTTGTAATTGCTAAGTGCACCCGGCTATTGTACACAGAAGGCTATAAACCCAATTTCCTTACTTAGAAAAATTCCCAGAAAATTGGTAAATAAACTACATGCACCCAAAAACCTACCCATATAATTTACACACATTTTCCATACACCAAAAATGTATATAAAATTCTATTTCATTCCCAAACTATATATTTAACTTCTAAAATCCATATCTCCTTCATCTGAACTCCGTTTTACGTGAAACCACTCACAAAATTCTTCTAAAATCAAGCTCTATTTATTCTACCTAGTACCACCATATTTTTCTATGCTTGTATTTGGTTGCTTGTTTCGTGTTTGTATTTAGCGGTAGTTATTTATTAAACACCGACCGACATACGGTGAGTACCAAGAAAATGAGGATCCGGACTACGTAGAAGATCCGAAAGGAGACGACAATGAAGGCAAGTCCTAGCTACCCCTACCACCACCACAACATCTTTCCACCTCCACCATGATCAGTGGACGGAATAGGCCTAACGAGACCCCCGTACCCGAAAGTAAGTGACCTTAGATGTCCATATAATTCTACCACGGCTTCTCTGGGGTTGGAAACACACAAAGTTCTGGCTGAAACCACATCATCCAATTTGATAACCTGGATGATAACACATCATCCAGTCAATAATAAGTATGGCCTCGAACTCGGCCAAAATCAAGGGGCTTTACGTGGAAGATCACTTAGCATCCATGCCAACTGGACCACGGAAGATTACTTAGCATCCGTGTCTTCTCCTGATATTCCACTGCCAACACCGGCCTCCTAGTAGAAATTATACTTCTATCTAACGGGGTGTGAGATCCAGTCTACCCATATAGACATGTGGCTGTATGGATATCTGGCTAGGCGAGATTGCCTATGAACCGGTCCTTATGTGACCGAGGTGAGTATCTCCCAACAGGAACCCTCACTAGGCAATCTTGCCAAGGTAACTTATACCACATAAGTTACCCCTCACTCGTCCCCTGTCGATATCAAGTTCATGTTTACCAGATTTTGATTCACAGTTACTACACTTAGGTTTATTCATATCACAGTGCTCATAATATATCACATTAGGCTCATCAATATTCATGTTATAGTGATCAAACTCATTATTATAAGCCATTGCTAGTAAAAGGATACATATTAGTTGAGTTTAAATAAATTAGAGGAGAGGTAGAGTGGAAGGTTCATGGTGGAGGTGGAAAGATGTTGTGGTGGTGGTAGGGGTAGCTAGGACTTGCCTTCATTGTCGTCTCCTTTCGGATCTTCTACGTAGTCCGGATCCTCATTTTCTTGGTACTCACCGTATGTCGGTCGGTGTTTAATAAATAACTACCGCTAAATACAAACACGAAACAAGCAACCAAATACAAGCATAGAAAAATATGGTGGTACTAGGTAGAATAAATAGAGCTTGATTTTAGAAGAATTTTGTGAGTGGTTTCACGTAAAACGGAGTTCAGATGAAGGAGATATGGATTTTAGAAGTTAAATATATAGTTTGGGAATGAAATAGAATTTTATATACATTTTTGGTGTATGGAAAATGTGTGTAAATTATATGGGTAGGTTTTTGGGTGCATGTAGTTTATTTACCAATTTTCTGGGAATTTTTCTAAGTAAGGAAATTGGGTTTATAGCCTTCTGTGTACAATAGCCGGGTGCACTTAGCAATTACAAGTGCGCTGTGTGGTAGTGTGTGTGTGTGCGCGCGCGCGTTCGCGCGCGCGTGCGTGTGTGACTGAACTGTGGGGTCCGCGTGTCATCCCCAATGGTGTGTCACTGACACGTGGACCCGCCTCGGCTTCACAGTGGGACGGAGAGAGAGACGAAGACGGGGACAGCGTCACCCTGCGGCCCACCTAATAGAGAGAGAGGGAGGGAACAGAGAGGGACAGCGTCGGACGGCATTGATCAGCGTGGCAAGATAAACAGGGGAAGGGAGTCAGACCTCACCTGAGCTCATTACGCCGGCGACATCGAACCTCGGCAAGCGCCACGGAGTAGTGGACGGTGCTCGGAAGGCCAGTCCACGCCTATTGGTGGGGTTCCCGGCGACGGCGGACTCCCGTGGTGGTGGCGGCTCACCGGAGTGGAGGCAGCGGCGCTGTGAAGTGCGTGTGCATACAGGGCCTAATGTGGCAGTTTTTCATAGTGTACGTGAGCGCGGGTGTGTAGTGCATGTATTATTGGTGGTGTAGCGTTTAGCCGAGCCTCACCGATGAGCTACCGGCGGTCATGGTGAATCGGCGGAGCTAGGTGCTCGGCGGCAGCGTGACACAGAGGAAGAGAGTGAGAAACAAGTGGAAGAGGAGGTGGAGGAGGGGCACTTGAGCTCACCAGCAACTCCAATCGACCCGAGACCCAACCAAGGAGGAAGGGGAAGGCGTCTCTGGTGGTGTCAGCAGCTCCTGATTTGGGGAAAATCGCCCTAGAGCTCAGAAGGGAGGAGAAGAGGAGGAATGGAGGGGGAGATGGTATGTTCTAGCTAGTGGTGGAGCTCGTAGTGGTGGTGGTGTCGCCGGAGCGTCACCGGCCGGGCCTATTTATAGGCTGGCCATGGCGGCGCCGGCGGGAGATATTTCTTGTCATGCACACGTGTTTGAACTACCATGGCAGTGCGGCACTGTTCGCGCACTTGTCCAGGAGCTCGAGGCTCAGCCATGGCGCAACGGTCGGCTTCGCCGGTGCCGACGCGTGGACATGGCGAGCGGAGGGAGAGAGAGAGAGAGGCGCGTGGGGTCGGGAAGGTTCGGGAGGCATCCTCATACTTATCCACTCCGACGCCGGGGTGGAGTGGGCAGCGGCGCGGCCGAGGCGGCCTGCCATCGACGCGGTATTCGCGTCGCTTGGTGACAGGTAGGATACGGCGATGACATCCGGGTCCCGGGCGTCAGTGGAAGGGAGAGGAGATGGAGCGGGGCGCGGGGCGCGACGTGCGGCTGGACTGGGCCGGCCCAGTGCGGGGCAGGCGCACGTGCTGCCGTTGCCGGCCCAGGCGGGGAGAAGAGAGGGGAGGAGGAGGCGGGCTGCCGCGGGCAGAGGAAGAGAAACGAGCCCAGTGCTCTTTTCTATTTTCCAATTCCGTTTTCTTTTTCCCAAATTCATGTATATAGGGTTTTGAATTGATTTGAACTCAGTGTTGTAATAATTCTATTTGAACTCCGATGTATGTTGAACTATCTGTGAACTTTATGTAACATGTGATGTGTGTTTGTTGAATCATGTACGATCTTGGTTGTATGTGGCTTACTCGAGATCCTTCACGACACTCGACGGACTACCGGATTTATATGTGCTCAAGTGCAAGAGAGCGACTGTTTCGACAGCTGCCATTGTTCTTGTGCTCTTATAAATTGGACAGTTCTGTGACAGCTGGCATTGGAGCAAGGTTCAGCATAACACTTGTCATATGTGTATTTAAAACAAAGGTTTTGTTTTGACAAGTCCAAATTTTGCTAAAACTATAGCTATATATAGGTGGTTCAAATCTGAATTTCAAAATTAGTGTGCCAGTGATCATCTCCTTTTAAGCCCAGTTAAGGACTATAGGTGGCAATAAGTAAACTAACATGATGTAACACCCTGAACTTTGACCACATTTAAAAATCACTAAAAATTTGAACTTTTCAAAATTCTCCATAGAAACAATAAACATAACCCAAATAGAAATCAAATTAACCTAGGAATCATTTTTAAACTTAATAACCTAGAATAAAAATTTCTTGTGTGATAACGCTTGGTTGCTTGTTTGCCTTGATGAACATATGGTGGTACACCCCAATACAAAAACACAACTCAAATTCGAATTCAAATCAATTCAAAACCCTATATACATGAATTTGGGAAAAAGAAAACGGAATTGGAAAATAGAAAAGAGCACTGGGCTCGTTTCTCTTCCTCTGCCCGCGGCAGCCCGCCTCCTCCTCCCCTCTCTTCTCCCCGCCTGGGCCGGCAACGGCAGCACGTGCGCCTGCCCCGCACTGGGCCGGCCCAGTCCAGCCGCACGTCGCGCCCCGCGCCCCGCTCCATCTCCTCTCCCTTCCACTGACGCCCGGGACCCGGATGTCATCGCCGTATCCTACCTGTCACCAAGCGACGCGAATACCGCGTCGATGGCAGGCCGCCTCGGCCGCGCCGCTGCCCACTCCACCCCGGCGTCGGAGTGGATAAGTATGAGGATGCCTCCCGAACCTTCCCGACCCCACGCGCCTCTCTCTCTCTCTCCCTCCGCTCGCCATGTCCACGCGTCGGCACCGGCGAAGCCGACCGTTGCGCCATGGCTGAGCCTCGAGCTCCTGGACAAGTGCGCGAACAGTGCCGCACTGCCATGGTAGTTCAAACACGTGTGCATGACAAGAAATATCTCCCGCCGGCGCCGCCATGGCCAGCCTATAAATAGGCCCGGCCGGTGACGCTCCGGCGACACCACCACCACTACGAGCTCCACCACTAGCTAGAACATACCATCTCCCCCTCCATTCCTCCTCTTCTCCTCCCTTCTGAGCTCTAGGGCGATTTTCCCCAAATCAGGAGCTGCTGACACCACCAGAGACGCCTTCCCCTTCCTCCTTGGTTGGGTCTCGGGTCGATTGGAGTTGCTGGTGAGCTCAAGTGCCCCTCCTCCACCTCCTCTTCCACTTGTTTCTCACTCTCTTCCTCTGTGTCACGCTGCCGCCGAGCACCTAGCTCCGCCGATTCACCATGACCGCCGGTAGCTCATCGGTGAGGCTCGGCTAAACGCTACACCACCAATAATACATGCACTACACACCCGCGCTCACGTACACTATGAAAAACTGCCACATTAGGCCCTGTATGCACACGCACTTCACAGCGCCGCTGCCTCCACTCCGGTGAGCCGCCACCACCACGGGAGTCCGCCGTCGCCGGGAACCCCACCAATAGGCGTGGACTGGCCTTCCGAGCACCGTCCACTACTCCGTGGCGCTTGCCGAGGTTCGATGTCGCCGGCGTAATGAGCTCAGGTGAGGTCTGACTCCCTTCCCCTGTTTATCTTGCCACGCTGATCAATGCCGTCCGACGCTGTCCCTCTCTGTTCCCTCCCTCTCTCTCTATTAGGTGGGCCGCAGGGTGACGCTGTCCCCGTCTTCGTCTCTCTCTCCGTCCCACTGTGAAGCCGAGGCGGGTCCACGTGTCAGTGACACATTGGGGATGACACGCGGACCCCACAGTTCAGTCACACACGCACGCGCGCGCGAACGCGCGCGCGCACACACACACACTACACACAGCGCACTTGTAATTGCTAAGTGCACCCGGCTATTGTACACAGAAGGCTATAAACCCAATTTCCTTACTTAGAAAAATTCCCAGAAAATTGGTAAATAAACTACATGCACCCAAAAACCTACCCATATAATTTACACACATTTTCCATACACCAAAAATGTATATAAAATTCTATTTCATTCCCAAACTATATATTTAACTTCTAAAATCCATATCTCCTTCATCTGAACTCCGTTTTACGTGAAACCACTCACAAAATTCTTCTAAAATCAAGCTCTATTTATTCTACCTAGTACCACCATATTTTTCTATGCTTGTATTTGGTTGCTTGTTTCGTGTTTGTATTTAGCGGTAGTTATTTATTAAACACCGACCGACATACGGTGAGTACCAAGAAAATGAGGATCCGGACTACGTAGAAGATCCGAAAGGAGACGACAATGAAGGCAAGTCCTAGCTACCCCTACCACCACCACAACATCTTTCCACCTCCACCATGAACCTTCCACTCTACCTCTCCTCTAATTTATTTAAACTCAACTAATATGTATCCTTTTACTAGCAATGGCTTATAATAATGAGTTTGATCACTATAACATGAATATTGATGAGCCTAATGTGATATATTATGAGCACTGTGATATGAATAAACCTAAGTGTAGTAACTGTGAATCAAAATCTGGTAAACATGAACTTGATATCGACAGGGGACGAGTGAGGGGTAACTTATGTGGTATAAGTTACCTTGGCAAGATTGCCTAGTGAGGGTTCCTGTTGGGAGATACTCACCTCGGTCACATAAGGACCGGTTCATAGGCAATCTCGCCTAGCCAGATATCCATACAGCCACATGTCTATATGGGTAGACTGGATCTCACACCCCGTTAGATAGAAGTATAATTTCTACTAGGAGGCCGGTGTTGGCAGTGGAATATCAGGAGAAGACACGGATGCTAAGTAATCTTCCGTGGTCCAGTTGGCATGGATGCTAAGTGATCTTCCACGTAAAGCCCCTTGATTTTGGCCGAGTTCGAGGCCATACTTATTATTGACTGGATGATGTGTTATCATCCAGGTTATCAAATTGGATGATGTGGTTTCAGCCAGAACTTTGTGTGTTTCCAACCCCAGAGAAGCCGTGGTAGAATTATATGGACATCTAAGGTCACTTACTTTCGGGTACGGGGGTCTCGTTAGGCCTATTCCGTCCACTGATCATGGTGGAGGTGGAAAGATGTTGTGGTGGTGGTAGGGGTAGCTAGGACTTGCCTTCATTGTCGTCTCCTTTCGGATCTTCTACGTAGTCCGGATCCTCATTTTCTTGGTACTCACCGTATGTCGGTCGGTGTTTAATAAATAACTACCGCTAAATACAAACACGAAACAAGCAACCAAATACAAGCATAGAAAAATATGGTGGTACTAGGTAGAATAAATAGAGCTTGATTTTAGAAGAATTTTGTGAGTGGTTTCACGTAAAACGGAGTTCAGATGAAGGAGATATGGATTTTAGAAGTTAAATATATAGTTTGGGAATGAAATAGAATTTTATATACATTTTTGGTGTATGGAAAATGTGTGTAAATTATATGGGTAGGTTTTTGGGTGCATGTAGTTTATTTACCAATTTTCTGGGAATTTTTCTAAGTAAGGAAATTGGGTTTATAGCCTTCTGTGTACAATAGCCGGGTGCACTTAGCAATTACAAGTGCGCTGTGTGTAGTGTGTGTGTGTGCGCGCGCGCGTTCGCGCGCGCGTGCGTGTGTGACTGAACTGTGGGGTCCGCGTGTCATCCCCAATGTGTCACTGACACGTGGACCCGCCTCGGCTTCACAGTGGGACGGAGAGAGAGACGAAGACGGGGACAGCGTCACCCTGCGGCCCACCTAATAGAGAGAGAGGGAGGGAACAGAGAGGGACAGCGTCGGACGGCATTGATCAGCGTGGCAAGATAAACAGGGGAAGGGAGTCAGACCTCACCTGAGCTCATTACGCCGGCGACATCGAACCTCGGCAAGCGCCACGGAGTAGTGGACGGTGCTCGGAAGGCCAGTCCACGCCTATTGGTGGGGTTCCCGGCGACGGCGGACTCCCGTGGTGGTGGCGGCTCACCGGAGTGGAGGCAGCGGCGCTGTGAAGTGCGTGTGCATACAGGGCCTAATGTGGCAGTTTTTCATAGTGTACGTGAGCGCGGGTGTGTAGTGCATGTATTATTGGTGGTGTAGCGTTTAGCCGAGCCTCACCGATGAGCTACCGGCGGTCATGGTGAATCGGCGGAGCTAGGTGCTCGGCGGCAGCGTGACACAGAGGAAGAGAGTGAGAAACAAGTGGAAGAGGAGGTGGAGGAGGGGCACTTGAGCTCACCAGCAACTCCAATCGACCCGAGACCCAACCAAGGAGGAAGGGGAAGGCGTCTCTGGTGGTGTCAGCAGCTCCTGATTTGGGGAAAATCGCCCTAGAGCTCAGAAGGGAGGAGAAGAGGAGGAATGGAGGGGGAGATGGTATGTTCTAGCTAGTGGTGGAGCTCGTAGTGGTGGTGGTGTCGCCGGAGCGTCACCGGCCGGGCCTATTTATAGGCTGGCCATGGCGGCGCCGGCGGGAGATATTT
>JAHUYU010001687.1:0-17253 GCA_030439765.1 Tripidium arundinaceum | reverse complement strand
TGGTGCATCGACCATTCTTTTGCGTTTGATTGAATCTTTCCTTGTTTAGTCATCTAGGGCGCTACTAACTTTCCAGTGCTCTTTGAGCCTATTTAACATAGCTCCAACTCGGAGATCTATGTTGTATCGGTAATTTGTAGACTAAATGAAGGTGGTTTAAATATTTATATTTAATCTAATCTAATAAACTATAAACGAATAGGTCATGTAAATGCACTTAACATGCCTGCAGCTCCATAGATACCTAGCTTAGAAAATCCATAGATTTTTTTTAGAGCTAGAGCTATGCCAAACAGGGCCTTTTGTACATACCTCTTACGTCTTATAAGGCTATGTTTGGATACCCTGTGATTATAATTATCAAATCCAAACATGATTGATTATACAATGGATTATTATAGCCAAAACCTTTGATTACCATATCCCATATTGAAGCGCCCTCGGTCATCCGAGAACTCAAATGTGATACAAATACTAGTCCCAGGAGGCTAGTAACACATTTATTACATCAGATAAGTTTCAGTGTAGTAGTCTCGACAGGCGCGGGCAATGTAGACATGCCACACAGATAAGTAATCACAACATAACATAGGTCCAACAGACCAGAAGACACATTGTTCGCTACACATCTGGCGAACCCCAATGCCACAGGCTTAGTTGGGTGCAGACACGACCTTATTCATACGCCACTTCAGGGATGAAGTCTGGGTCTTCCTCTGTTCAACAAAGCAAGGGTGAGTACAAAGTACTCAGCAAATCCAACCTTACGCTACGGAATGGGATAACAATATATGCATATGGATATATCAAGGATAATGGTCGGTTTTATTTGCATAAAGCTATCTTTTTGACACATGCAGGGTTTTATTTTATAAATACCTTTGCAGAAGATATATATTTTCTAGAGATAATAGTATTTCTGAAAAAGGGGGTTTGTCATAATTTTAAGTGTTGCTGAACCCTTTGTTCCCACAACACATGGCAGACAGCCATTCATTTCCAAAATCACACTCACTCTCATGTTTTCACTCATCCCAACCCATCTAGTTGTTGAAACCAAACCATAACCCGTCCGAGACCGCGGACACGGCTATCCAGATAGATTTTACACTCTGCAGAGGTTGTATACTTTCACCACAAGTAGGGTACCGTAACTTAACACCTTAGTGCAAGTACAGATCCATCAAAGTCATTACCCTCCATAGCTAAGTACTGGCGCTCACCACGGGAACACTAAGGCCACCATCTCATAATAATTTACAGAGCTCTTTATATTTCATATAATACATCAATTTCCGCATACATCTCTTAGTGTCCCGTTGCACACCTGTCTCCAGGTGATTGCCATACCAACTAGAGGGATTTAGACTAAGCCCCGCCGCATACATAGTCGAGTGGTTGTATGATAAAATGAGTTAGGCAAGATGAATCATCAACTCAGTTCTTAATCGAGACAAGGCGGATATTTTCATGCTTAACCACAAAAGGTACAAGCCCCAACACCAGGGCATCCCACAAAAGGGATCCACCCGCCCCATCTCTAGGGTAATCACCATCTATAATTTGTTCATTAACCCTTTCACAGTACCCATAATTCATTCTTACAACTCACACATTTTGCTTTTCAAATCATTGTATTTTAGAAAATATAATGATGAATATCCATGATGAGTACCAAGTCTTAAACATACTAAATATAAATATTTTATCATGTCGTAATATTTACTCCTAAGTTTAAGCAAGACAATCATCGGGTCATATCAATCCAAGGATGGCTATTCAAATGAGTTTTAGCTAAGCAGCGAAAATACTTTGTACGTATAATCGTACATGCAATATTTAAAACGGCTTCTACGGGTTGTGTTTAAAAAATAGGATCAACATGCATCAAAGGGGATTAGGTTGGACTTGCCTCCGTCGGCGTCCTCGGCAAACTCCTGCTGATCGTCCGGATCCTCGACGTCGAACTCACGGTACTCGCCTCCGACGTCCTCGTTCTCCGGCTCGTTCACTCCGTCAGCTAAAAGTACGCAACGAGCGCAACAGGCAAACAAGCACAGATAAATAATCACATAAATTCAAATGAGCTCTAAAAATCATGAAATTTATATGAGAGATAGATCATGATTTTAGATGAATTTAGAAAGAATAATATTTGGAATCGGAGTTGGCATGTGGCTCTGCAAGATGGCCGAAATTTAATCACGCGAAAAAGAATAATGCGCGATTAAGGAATAGGTAATCACGTGGGCATTTGGCTTGGCTGGTAGTGCATGGCATATACTATGCGTGTACTATTTGGTGGAGTTATTGCTTAGGGCCCACGTGTCACATACACATGCACGGGGAGGGAGAGAAGCTAGCACGAGCTTTCTTCTTGCTTCATGCTTGCTGGACGTCATGGCTGAGCTTTCGCAGAGCTCGGGAGTGGCTCGGCACAGGCAAAGGCAAAGAGAAAAGCAAAGAGAAGACCACAGGGAGAGTGGGAAGAGCAAGGGGATACTCATGGGCTGCTCACCTCGTCGTGCGACGACGGTCGAGCCCGGCTCGTGCACACGGCCATATACGATATACGCGAGGCAAGTGAAGCGAGAGCAGCCAAGCGAGTGGCGAGCTGAGCGTGCTGCTGCGGGAGAGCAACCCGGTGTGCCTTCTATAGGCCGGGACGCGGGCTGTGCCATTAGCTTGCTTTCGGTGTCCTTTCACATTCAACAATGGTGCTGAGAGGACGGTGGACGATGGTGGACGGTGCGACGCGTAGCAGGGGACGGTGGATTCTCGGCATGCACAGCTGGTGCCTAACTTTGCATGGTGGTCGGCATGCATGCGAGTATATATGTGTGCATGCTACTAAGGCCTTGCTGGTTTTGCATGCATGAATGAGATATCTGTATGTGTGCATGTGTGGGTGCACTGCTGACACTTATTTGCTTGTGCTTTACATGCTGGTGGTACATGCATGCTGCCTGTGTGCCTTGCTTGTTTGCGTGGTAAATGGTAAAGTGCATGCACCTTTTGTCCATGGAGGAATGGAGTATTATAAGAACTTTTGGACCCCTTTTGAATGCTGGATTTTTTTTCATGTTTCATGTGTTTTCCATGAAAATAAACTAATTTTGTGAAATTCTCATGTTCCAAAGGGTTCTTAAAGGAAACATTTTAACCTTTTCCATGAAAAGAACAGTTCCACTTCCCTATGAACAGGGAAGATACTATGCACCAAATGAACCTTTTTTCATGTACATCCTAATGGGCTAGTTACGGGGTACACTTATATTATTCCTAAAATGTATCTAAGCTAACATCCTCATTATCAAGCACGTACATTTAGGGCCATTTGGATCACAACTGGATTATGCATAGAATTATTATAATCATGATTATGGATTATAATAATTAGAGTGTTTGAGTCTCTAGATTATGGTTGGTTAAAGTGAGAAATTTCTATCTTATCCTTTAGTTTTACAAGTTGAACAATCGATGGGGGGCAAGTTGGACTTTCAACATCCATAATCCCCTGAAACTTGGTCTCACCTAGAATATGTGTAACATCTCAAAAATTCACATTCAAAAATCACTCACATTAAAAATTATTTTCAAATGCATTTCAAAAACCATAAGTCATCTGAGCTCTATATCCTTCCAAATCTTGTCCATCTTATGTCCATCCCAATTACCTCTCTTCAATTTATATCCTGCTCTGTGGCATCGGTATCACCTACCCGTTCCTCACCTTTCTCTCCCTCTCTCTCGCTTCGCCCCATCTCTAGGGTAATCACCATCTATAATTTGTTCATTAACCCTTTCACAGTACCCATAATTCATTCTTACAACTCACACAATTTTGCTTTTCAAATCATTGTATTTTAGAAAATATAATGATGAATATCCATGATGAGTACCAAGTCTTAAACATACTAAATATAAATATTTTATCATGTCGTAATATTTACTCCTAAGTTTAAGCAAGACAATCATCGGGTCATATCAATCCAAGGATGGCTATTCAAATGAGTTTTAGCTAAGCAGCGAAAATACTTTGTACGTATAATCGTACATGCAATATTTAAAACGGCTTCTACGGGTTGTGTTTAAAAAATAGGATCAACATGCATCAAAGGGGATTAGGTTGGACTTGCCTCCGTCGGCGTCCTCGGCAAACTCCTGCTGATCGTCCGGATCCTCGACGTCGAACTCACGGTACTCGCCTCCGACGTCCTCGTTCTCCGGCTCGTTCACTCCGTCAGCTAAAAGTACGCAACGAGCGCAACAGGCAAACAAGCACAGATAAATAATCACATAAATTCAAATGAGCTCTAAAAATCATGAAATTTATATGAGAGATAGATCATGATTTTAGATGAATTTAGAAAGAATAATATTTGGAATCGGAGTTGGCATGTGGCTCTGCAAGATGGCCGAAATTTAATCACGCGAAAAAGAATAATGCGCGATTAAGGAATAGGTAATCACGTGGGCATTTGGCTTGGCTGGTAGTGCATGGCATATACTATGCGTGTACTATTTGGTGGAGTTATTGCTTAGGGCCCACGTGTCACATACACATGCACGGGGAGGGAGAGAAGCTAGCACGAGCTTTCTTCTTGCTTCATGCTTGCTGGACGTCATGGCTGAGCTTTCGCAGAGCTCGGGAGTGGCTCGGCACAGGCAAAGGCAAAGAGAAAAGCAAAGAGAAGACCACAGGGAGAGTGGGAAGAGCAAGGGGATACTCATGGGCTGCTCACCTCGTCGTGCGACGACGGTCGAGCCCGGCTCGTGCACACGGCCATATACGATATACGCGAGGCAAGTGAAGCGAGAGCAGCCAAGCGAGTGGCGAGCTGAGCGTGCTGCTGCGGGAGAGCAACCCGGTGTGCCTTCTATAGGCCGGGACGCGGGCTGTGCCATTAGCTTGCTTTCGGTGTCCTTTCACATTCAACAATGGTGCTGAGAGGACGGTGGACGATGGTGGACGGTGCGACGCGTAGCAGGGGACGGTGGATTCTCGGCATGCACAGCTGGTGCCTAACTTTGCATGGTGGTCGGCATGCATGCGAGTATATATGTGTGCATGCTACTAAGGCCTTGCTGGTTTTGCATGCATGAATGAGATATCTGTATGTGTGCATGTGTGGGTGCACTGCTGACACTTATTTGCTTGTGCTTTACATGCTGGTGGTACATGCATGCTGCCTGTGTGCCTTGCTTGTTTGCGTGGTAAATGGTAAAAGTGGATGTTGCCTCGATGGGTGCTTTGTCTTGCTCTATTTGCTGCGCATATACGAATGTGTTGTTGCCATGCATGGAGAAGAAAGAGGAAGAGAAAGGTGGGAGGTGGGACCCACTGTCGTGGCGGCGTGCGAGCTGCCGCAGTCGGCGAGGGGTTCGAGCGCGGGTGAGCTGCGGCGGCGATGGTGGTGGGGTCGACGCACGCGTCGTTGTCGGGCATCGGGCGAAGCGAGAGAGAGGGAGAGAAAGGTGAGGAACGGGTAGGTGATACCGATGCCACAGAGCAGGATATAAATTGAAGAGAGGTAATTGGGATGGACATAAGATGGACAAGATTTGGAAGGATATAGAGCTCAGATGACTTATGGTTTTTGAAATGCATTTGAAAATAATTTTTAATGTGAGTGATTTTTGAATGTGAATTTTTGAGATGTTACACATATTCTAGGTGAGACCAAGTTTCAGGGGATTATGGATGTTGAAAGTCCAACTTGCCCCCATCGATTGTTCAACTTGTAAAACTAAAGGATAAGATAGAAATTTCTCACTTTAACCAACCATAATCTAGAGACTCAAACACTCTAATTATTATAATCCATAATCATGATTATAATAATTCTATGCATAATCCAGTTGTGATCCAAATGGGCCCTAAATGTACGTGCTTGATAATGAGGATGTTAGCTTAGATACATTTTAGGAATAATATAAGTGTACCCCGTAACTAGCCCATTAGGATGTACATGAAAAAAGGTTCATTTGGTGCATAGTATCTTCCCCTGTTCATAGGGAAGTGGAACTGTTCTTTTCATGGAAAAGGTTAAAATGTTTCCTTTAAGAACCCTTTGGAACATGAGAATTTCACAAAATTAGTTTATTTTCATGGAAAACACATGAAACATGAAAAAAAAATCCAGCATTCAAAAGGGGTCCAAAGTTCTTATAATACTCCATTCCTCCATGGACAAAAGGTGCATGCACTTTACCATTTACCACGCAAACAAGCAAGGCACACAGGCAGCATGCATGTACCACCAGCATGTAAAGCACAAGCAAATAAGTGTCAGCAGTGCACCCACACATGCACACATACAGATATCTCATTCATGCATGCAAAACCAGCAAGGCCTTAGTAGCATGCACACATATATACTCGCATGCATGCCGACCACCATGCAAAGTTAGGCACCAGCTGTGCATGCCGAGAATCCACCGTCCCCTGCTACGCGTCGCACCGTCCACCATCGTCCACCGTCCTCTCAGCACCATTGTTGAATGTGAAAGGACACCGAAAGCAAGCTAATGGCACAGCCCGCGTCCCGGCCTATAGAAGGCACACCGGTTGCTCTCCCGCAGCAGCACGCTCAGCTCGCCACTCGCTTGGCTGCTCTCGCTTCACTTGCCTCGCGTATATCGTATATGGCCGTGTGCACGAGCCGGGCTCGACCGTCGTCGCACGACGAGGTGAGCAGCCCATGAGTATCCCCTTGCTCTTCCCACTCTCCTGTGGTCTTCTCTTTGCTTTTCTCTTTGCCTTTGCCTGTGCCGAGCACTCCCGAGCTCTGCGAAAGCTCAGCCATGACGTCCAGCAAGCATGAAGCAAGAAGAAAGCTCGTGCTAGCTTCTCTCCCTCCCCGTGCATGTGTATGTGACACGTGGGCCCTAAGCAATAACTCCACCAAATAGTACACGCATAGTATATGCCATGCACTACCAGCCAAGCCAAATGCCCACGTGATTACCTATTCCTTAATCGCGCATTATTCTTTTTCGCGTGATTAAATTTCGGCCATCTTGCAGAGCCACATGCCAACTCCGATTCCAAATATTATTCTTTCTAAATTCATCTAAAATCATGATCTATCTCTCATATAAATTTCATGATTTTTAGAGCTCATTTGAATTTATGTGATTATTTATCTGTGCTTGTTTGCCTGTTGCGCTCGTTGCGTACTTTTAGCTGACGGAGTGAACGAGCCGGAGAACGAGGAGCTCGGAGGCGAGTACCGTGAGTTCGACGTCGAGGATCCGGACGATCAGCAGGAGTTTGCCGAGGACGCCGACGGAGGCAAGTCCAACCTAATCCCCTTTGATGCATGTTGATCCTATTTTTTAAACACAACCCGTAGAAGCCGTTTTAAATATTGCATGTACGATTATACGTACAAAGTATTTTCGCTGCTTAGCTAAAACTCATTTGAATAGCCATCCTTGGATTGATATGACCCGATGATTGTCTTGCTTAAACTTAGGAGTAAATATTACGACATGATAAAATATTTATATTTAGTATGTTTAAGACTTGGTACTCATCATGGATATTCATCATTATATTTTCTAAAATACAATGATTTGAAAAGCAAAATTGTGTGAGTTGTAAGAATGAATTATGGGTACTGTGAAAGGGTTAATGAACAAATTATAGATGGTGATTACCCTAGAGATGGGGCGGGTGGGATCCCTTTTGTGGGATGCCCTGGTGTTGGGGCTTGTACCTTTTGTGGTTAAGCATGAAAATATCCGCCTTGTCTCGATTAAGAACTGAGTTGATGATTCATCTTGCCTAACTCATTTTATCATACAACCACTCGACTATGTATGCGGCGGGGCTTAGTCTAAATCCCTCTAGTTGGTATGGCAATCACCTGGAGACAGGTGTGCAACGGGACACTAAGAGATGTATGCGGAAATTGATGTATTATATGAAATATAAAGAGCTCTGTAAATTATTATGAGATGGTGGCCTTAGTGTTCCCGTGGTGAGCGCCAGTACTTAGCTATGGAGGGTAATGACTTTGATGGATCTGTACTTGCACTAAGGTGTTAAGTTACGGTACCCTACTTGTGGTGAAAGTATACAACCTCTGCAGAGTGTAAAATCTATCTGGATAGCCGTGTCCGCGGTCTCGGACGGGTTATGGTTTGGTTTCAACAACTAGATGGGTTGGGATGAGTGAAAACATGAGAGTGAGTGTGATTTTGGAAATGAATGGCTGTCTGCCATGTGTTGTGGGAACAAAGGGTTCAGCAACACTTAAAATTATGACAAACCCCCTTTTTCAGAAATACTATTATCTCTAGAAAATATATATCTTCTGCAAAGGTATTTATAAAATAAAACCCTGCATGTGTCAAAAAGATAGCTTTATGCAAATAAAACCGACCATTATCCTTGATATATCCATATGCATATATTGTTATCCCATTCCGTAGCGTAAGGTTGGATTTGCTGAGTACTTTGTACTCACCCTTGCTTTGTTGAACAGAGAAGACCCAGACTTCATCCCTGAAGTGGCGTATGAATAAGGTCGTGTCTGCACCCAACTAAGCCTGTGGCATTGGGGTTCGCCAGATGTGTAGCGAACAATGTGTCTTCTGGGTCTGTTGGACCTATGTTATGTTGTGATTACTTATCTGTGTGGCATGTCTACATTGCCCGCGCCTGTCGAGACTACTACACTGAAACTTATCTGATGTAATAAATGTGTTACTAGCCTCCTGGGACTAGTATTTGTATCACATTTGAGTTCTCGGATGACCGAGGGCGCTTCAATATGGGATATGGTAATCAAAGGTTTTGGCTATAATAATCCATTGTATAATCAATCATGTTTGGATTTGATAATTATAATCACAGGGTATCCAAACATAGCCTTATAAGACGTAAGAGGTATGTACAAAAGGCCCTGTTTGGCATAGCTCTAGCTCTAAAAAAAATCTATGGATTTTCTAAGCTAGGTATCTATGGAGCTGCAGGCATGTTAAGTGCATTTACATGACCTATTCGTTTATAGTTTATTAGATTAGATTAAATATAAATATTTAAACCACCTTCATTTAGTCTACAAATTACCGATACAACATAGATCTCCGAGTTGGAGCTATGTTAAATAGGTCTCAAAGAGCACTGGAAAGTTAGTAGCGCCCTAGATGACTAAACAAGGAAAGATTCAATCAAACGCAAAAGAATGGTCGATGCAAAAGCAGAAGATGATTATTGAAGTTTAAAATGTTAAAAAGAAGGTGACGATGAATTTCCATCACTGGTCACAACAAAGAATCTTGACTCCACTATGAGAGAGATAGAGATGGCCTACTACAACAAATAAGAAATGAAGGAGAAGAGAATACTATATTTGTTGATGAAAATCCATATATATATATATCTTAGTTTTTCTTTTGTGATGAGGCCATGAGGGTCGAGATTATATTTTGGTATCCTATTTTATGCTTCGCAGAATAAGATTGATATCTCAGTTGTTGCATGCAATGGCTAGCTAACTGGATTCCCGTGGACCGGCCAGCAGCATTGTTGTTCGTATAGGAAAGTGAAAAGTTCGATCACATGATGGCGAGTGCTAAGCCATGGATTTATTAAGCGCAAGGAGGGATCAAAAGGAGGGCTTGAGGCGAAAGAGAAGCAAAGGCTATTATATAGTTAACGTGAGCAAATTAACAAGAGAGAGATTAGGTATTATTTGGCATGCAAATTGCCTGGAAAGCTTAGCATGCCAGCGTTGTATTGGGCTATTGGCCATGTTTCTAAATGTGCATGCCGATCTGCATTGCTACACAAATCCCTCACCTACCAGTTGGTAACTTAATAACTGCCTATAATATTTAATATAGTAGTAGTTGTATATATATGTGCCTACTAGCTATCGGTGATTATTCCATTTCACAGTGTGTGAGTGTGTAAAGTGTCTGCCGGGGTCAGACAGGAAATCATAGGGGAGATGGCAAAGTGCAGAAGATATATATTTTCTAGAGATAATAGTATTTCTGAAAAAGGGGGTTTGTCATAATTTTAAGTGTTGCTGAACCCTTTGTTCCCACAACACATGGCAGACAGCCATTCATTTCCAAAATCACACTCTCTCTGCATATGACATGGTATAAAAAGCGTGTGGCATAAAACAGTAAAACTGGGAATAGGCTTGGAGAATTGACAGTAAAACTGACAAAGTAGTATCTATATATTCCCACTTCGGCGGACGAGATAATGCTAGGAGTGCCAGAGTGTCTGGCTGACTTGTGGTAGTAACTATTTTGACAATGAGAACATTTACTACCCTTATTTTTCTCATATGTCCTATAGATTGGCGGCACACCTGATAGGATTAATTAGACCCCTGCCATGAAGTTATGAACCCATGATGCACATATCTCCACCTCGTCTATATGGTTAAATCTTGAACATTGATCCGCATGCTATGCTATCAGATCGCTGCTGTGATGCTGTCTGTATTACTACTACCTCCTAATACTAATTTTAATTAAGCCTTTGTGGGCCGGGGATCCCAGTGCAAATGGCCACCTTTTGGATATAGTATTGCACGAGTTGTGCGTTCTGCCATTGCTTTTCCATCTAAAATTTTTGTCTAGCTGATGAATGTGGGTGCCTGCCTTGCGAGGCTGTGCAAATCATTTGTGGCAGTGGCTCTGTGTTTATGGGCGTTATTATACGAACATATATAATGTCATTCTCTCATGTGTGCTTGTGCCACGCGTCAACGGTTTATTTCTATGAACCTTGTGCTGAGTTGGTTACAAATTTTGATATGGACATGACATGAAAAAAAATATGTGAAGGTCATCATTAATTTTTATTTTTTGACACTCAAGTCAAATATGGACAAGCGTATATGACACATTTGCATTATCAGGAGGGGAAAAAATCCAAATTACTCCCCTCAAGTAAGGCCTGTATGCAAATAACCCTATAAAGTAACTTTTTCCTAGTCCTTAGTCATTTCAGTTGGTCAAATATATCCCTTAACAAAATCTATCCTTTTTTCTCTATGTTTGTACAAGTTGAATTTTAAGTTAAAAATTTGTAGGATGATTGTCAACCTAATAGATTATGTTTACAAATAAATTATGAATTTTTCATAATTATTTTGATAGTTTAGTACATCTAATAATAAATATCTTTTTAACATAAGTTATGATGTTTCCTATCACTCTACAAATTTTTATTTAATGCGTGTATATGTGGAGAAACAAAAAAGAAAAAAAAATCTTATCAAGGGATAGATTAGATCAACTGAAATAATTAGGAGGACAAAACAAACTAAAAATTAGTTTAGTGGTTATCTAGGACATAAGCTTTACTTGGAGAGTAATTTGGACTTATTAGAATACTGAAAATATCGAAGCATAAACCAACAAGGACTATCTGTAGTGCCTATTTAGACATACATTTAGGCAACCCCTCCTAGTTAGTTGGTCAAGTTCTTTTCTTGAAACATCAACTTTATTTATTACTTTGCACAACTTTAGTGTAAAAAATTCTATACAAATTTAAAAAAAGCTTTAATATTATGTTTCATAGTTACAAATGGTATGTTGTGTGAGGAAAACAATGCCAAGGTTTAATTTTGAAGCCTAGGCCAAAATAAAGTGCATGCACCTTTTGTCCATGGAGGAATGGAGTATTATAAGAACTTTTGGACCCCTTTTGAATGCTGGATTTTTTTTCATGTTTCATGTGTTTTCCATGAAAATAAACTAATTTTGTGAAATTCTCATGTTCCAAAGGGTTCTTAAAGGAAACATTTTAACCTTTTCCATGAAAAGAACAGTTCCACTTCCCTATGAACAGGGGAAGATACTATGCACCAAATGAACCTTTTTTCATGTACATCCTAATGGGCTAGTTACGGGGTACACTTATATTATTCCTAAAATGTATCTAAGCTAACATCCTCATTATCAAGCACGTACATTTAGGGCCCATTTGGATCACAACTGGATTATGCATAGAATTATTATAATCATGATTATGGATTATAATAATTAGAGTGTTTGAGTCTCTAGATTATGGTTGGTTAAAGTGAGAAATTTCTATCTTATCCTTTAGTTTTACAAGTTGAACAATCGATGGGGGGCAAGTTGGACTTTCAACATCCATAATCCCCTGAAACTTGGTCTCACCTAGAATATGTGTAACATCTCAAAAATTCACATTCAAAAATCACTCACATTAAAAATTATTTTCAAATGCATTTCAAAAACCATAAGTCATCTGAGCTCTATATCCTTCCAAATCTTGTCCATCTTATGTCCATCCCAATTACCTCTCTTCAATTTATATCCTGCTCTGTGGCATCGGTATCACCTACCCGTTCCTCACCTTTCTCTCCCTCTCTCTCGCTTCGCCCGATGCCCGACAACGACGCGTGCGTCG
Source organism: Tripidium arundinaceum (assembly GCA_030439765.1). NCBI lineage: Eukaryota > Viridiplantae > Streptophyta > Magnoliopsida > Poales > Poaceae > Tripidium > Tripidium arundinaceum. Next base: position 4,835 of record JAHUYU010001687.1, on the reverse strand, counting down.
ACCCCACCACCATCGCCGCCGCAGCTCACCCGCGCTCGAACCCCTCGCCGACTGCGGCAGCTCGCACGCCGCCACGACAGTGGGTCCCACCTCCCACCTTTCTCTTCCTCTTTCTTCTCCATGCATGGCAACAACACATTCGTATATGCGCAGCAAATAGAGCAAGACAAAGCACCCATCGAGGCAACATCCACTTTTACCATTTACCACGCAAACAAGCAAGGCACACAGGCAGCATGCATGTACCACCAGCATGTAAAGCACAAGCAAATAAGTGTCAGCAGTGCACCCACACATGCACACATACAGATATCTCATTCATGCATGCAAAACCAGCAAGGCCTTAGTAGCATGCACACATATATACTCGCATGCATGCCGACCACCATGCAAAGTTAGGCACCAGCTGTGCATGCCGAGAATCCACCGTCCCCTGCTACGCGTCGCACCGTCCACCATCGTCCACCGTCCTCTCAGCACCATTGTTGAATGTGAAAGGACACCGAAAGCAAGCTAATGGCACAGCCCGCGTCCCGGCCTATAGAAGGCACACCGGGTTGCTCTCCCGCAGCAGCACGCTCAGCTCGCCACTCGCTTGGCTGCTCTCGCTTCACTTGCCTCGCGTATATCGTATATGGCCGTGTGCACGAGCCGGGCTCGACCGTCGTCGCACGACGATGGTGGACGGTGCGACGCGTAGCAGGGGACGGTGGATTCTCGGCATGCACAGCTGGTGCCTAACTTTGCATGGTGGTCGGCATGCATGCGAGTATATATGTGTGCATGCTACTAAGGCCTTGCTGGTTTTGCATGCATGAATGAGATATCTGTATGTGTGCATGTGTGGGTGCACTGCTGACACTTATTTGCTTGTGCTTTACATGCTGGTGGTACATGCATGCTGCCTGTGTGCCTTGCTTGTTTGCGTGGTAAATGGTAAAAGTGGATGTTGCCTCGATGGGTGCTTTGTCTTGCTCTATTTGCTGCGCATATACGAATGTGTTGTTGCCATGCATGGAGAAGAAAGAGGAAGAGAAAGGTGGGAGGTGGGACCCACTGTCGTGGCGGCGTGCGAGCTGCCGCAGTCGGCGAGGGGTTCGAGCGCGGGTGAGCTGCGGCGGCGATGGTGGTGGGGTCGACGCACGCGTCGTTGTCGGGCATCGGGCGAAGCGAGAGAGAGGGAGAGAAAGGTGAGGAACGGGTAGGTGATACCGATGCCACAGAGCAGGATATAAATTGAAGAGAGGTAATTGGGATGGACATAAGATGGACAAGATTTGGAAGGATATAGAGCTCAGATGACTTATGGTTTTTGAAATGCATTTGAAAATAATTTTTAATGTGAGTGATTTTTGAATGTGAATTTTTGAGATGTTACACATATTCTAGGTGAGACCAAGTTTCAGGGGATTATGGATGTTGAAAGTCCAACTTGCCCCCCATCGATTGTTCAACTTGTAAAACTAAAGGATAAGATAGAAATTTCTCACTTTAACCAACCATAATCTAGAGACTCAAACACTCTAATTATTATAATCCATAATCATGATTATAATAATTCTATGCATAATCCAGTTGTGATCCAAATGGGCCCTAAATGTACGTGCTTGATAATGAGGATGTTAGCTTAGATACATTTTAGGAATAATATAAGTGTACCCCGTAACTAGCCCATTAGGATGTACATGAAAAAAGGTTCATTTGGTGCATAGTATCTTCCCCTGTTCATAGGGAAGTGGAACTGTTCTTTTCATGGAAAAGGTTAAAATGTTTCCTTTAAGAACCCTTTGGAACATGAGAATTTCACAAAATTAGTTTATTTTCATGGAAAACACATGAAACATGAAAAAAAATCCAGCATTCAAAAGGGGTCCAAAAGTTCTTATAATACTCCATTCCTCCATGGACAAAAGGTGCATGCACTTTATTTTGGCCTAGGCTTCAAAATTAAACCTTGGCATTGTTTTCCTCACACAACATACCATTTGTAACTATGAAACATAATATTAAAGCTTTTTTTAAATTTGTATAGAATTTTTTACACTAAAGTTGTGCAAAGTAATAAATAAAGTTGATGTTTCAAGAAAAGAACTTGACCAACTAACTAGGAGGGGTTGCCTAAATGTATGTCTAAATAGGCACTACAGATAGTCCTTGTTGGTTTATGCTTCGATATTTTCAGTATTCTAATAAGTCCAAATTACTCTCCAAGTAAAGCTTATGTCCTAGATAACCACTAAACTAATTTTTAGTTTGTTTTGTCCTCCTAATTATTTCAGTTGATCTAATCTATCCCTTGATAAGATTTTTTTTTCTTTTTTGTTTCTCCACATATACACGCATTAAATAAAAATTTGTAGAGTGATAGGAAACATCATAACTTATGTTAAAAAGATATTTATTATTAGATGTACTAAACTATCAAAATAATTATGAAAAATTCATAATTTATTTGTAAACATAATCTATTAGGTTGACAATCATCCTACAAATTTTTAACTTAAAATTCAACTTGTACAAACATAGAGAAAAAAGGATAGATTTTGTTAAGGGATATATTTGACCAACTGAAATGACTAAGGACTAGGAAAAAGTTACTTTATAGGGTTATTTGCATACAGGCCTTACTTGAGGGGAGTAATTTGGATTTTTTCCCCTCCTGATAATGCAAATGTGTCATATACGCTTGTCCATATTTGACTTGAGTGTCAAAAAATAAAAATTAATGATGACCTTCACATATTTTTTTTCATGTCATGTCCATATCAAAATTTGTAACCAACTCAGCACAAGGTTCATAGAAATAAACCGTTGACGCGTGGCACAAGCACACATGAGAGAATGACATTATATATGTTCGTATAATAACGCCCATAAACACAGAGCCACTGCCACAAATGATTTGCACAGCCTCGCAAGGCAGGCACCCACATTCATCAGCTAGACAAAAATTTTAGATGGAAAAGCAATGGCAGAACGCACAACTCGTGCAATACTATATCCAAAAGGTGGCCATTTGCACTGGGATCCCCGGCCCACAAAGGCTTAATTAAAATTAGTATTAGGAGGTAGTAGTAATACAGACAGCATCACAGCAGCGATCTGATAGCATAGCATGCGGATCAATGTTCAAGATTTAACCATATAGACGAGGTGGAGATATGTGCATCATGGGTTCATAACTTCATGGCAGGGGTCTAATTAATCCTATCAGGTGTGCCGCCAATCTATAGGACATATGAGAAAAATAAGGGTAGTAAATGTTCTCATTGTCAAAATAGTTACTACCACAAGTCAGCCAGACACTCTGGCACTCCTAGCATTATCTCGTCCGCCGAAGTGGGAATATATAGATACTACTTTGTCAGTTTTACTGTCAATTCTCCAAGCCTATTCCCAGTTTTACTGTTTTATGCCACACGCTTTTTATACCATGTCATATGCAGAGAGAGTGTGATTTTGGAAATGAATGGCTGTCTGCCATGTGTTGTGGGAACAAAGGGTTCAGCAACACTTAAAATTATGACAAACCCCCTTTTTCAGAAATACTATTATCTCTAGAAAATATATATCTTCTGCACTTTGCCATCTCCCCTATGATTTCCTGTCTGACCCCGGCAGACACTTTACACACTCACACACTGTGAAATGGAATAATCACCGATAGCTAGTAGGCACATATATATACAACTACTACTATATTAAATATTATAGGCAGTTATTAAGTTACCAACTGGTAGGTGAGGGATTTGTGTAGCAATGCAGATCGGCATGCACATTTAGAAACATGGCCAATAGCCCAATACAACGCTGGCATGCTAAGCTTTCCAGGCAATTTGCATGCCAAATAATACCTAATCTCTCTCTTGTTAATTTGCTCACGTTAACTATATAATAGCCTTTGCTTCTCTTTCGCCTCAAGCCCTCCTTTTGATCCCTCCTTGCGCTTAATAAATCCATGGCTTAGCACTCGCCATCATGTGATCGAACTTTTCACTTTCCTATACGAACAACAATGCTGCTGGCCGGTCCACGGGAATCCAGTTAGCTAGCCATTGCATGCAACAACTGAGATATCAATCTTATTCTGCGAAGCATAAAATAGGATACCAAAATATAATCTCGACCCTCATGGCCTCATCACAAAAGAAAAACTAAGATATATATATATATGGATTTTCATCAACAAATATAGTATTCTCTTCTCCTTCATTTCTTATTTGTTGTAGTAGGCCATCTCTATCTCTCTCATAGTGGAGTCAAGATTCTTTGTTGTGACCAGTGATGGAAATTCATCGTCACCTTCTTTTTAACATTTTAAACTTCAATAATCATCTTCTGCTTTTGCATCGACCATTCTTTTGCGTTTGATTGAATCTTTCCTTGTTTAGTCATCTAGGGCGCTACTAACTTTCCAGTGCTCTTTGAGACCTATTTAACATAGCTCCAACTCGGAGATCTATGTTGTATCGGTAATTTGTAGACTAAATGAAGGTGGTTTAAATATTTATATTTAATCTAATCTAATAAACTATAAACGAATAGGTCATGTAAATGCACTTAACATGCCTGCAGCTCCATAGATACCTAGCTTAGAAAATCCATAGATTTTTTTTAGAGCTAGAGCTATGCCAAACAGGGCCTTTTGTACATACCTCTTACGTCTTATAAGGCTATGTTTGGATACCCTGTGATTATAATTATCAAATCCAAACATGATTGATTATACAATGGATTATTATAGCCAAAACCTTTGATTACCATATCCCATATTGAAGCGCCTGTCGAGACTACTACACTGAAACTTATCTGATGTAATAAATGTGTTACTAGTC
>JAHUYU010003391.1:0-14206 GCA_030439765.1 Tripidium arundinaceum | reverse complement strand
AACGGAGGAGTTCCCAGAAGTCTAATAGGAGTGCTAGGCGGATGTTACCCTAGTCAACCGTCCCTGTAGCTCTTGGAGGCATCACTTGAAGATTAGAATATATGTTTCCACTACTTTGATGCATACTTTGTCTCTATGTAAGTGCTAATGTAATATTGTTATTCATTATGTAATAAAACATTGTCTTTTGATACTCTTGTAATTTGTCGCTATATGTGTGATTTGACTTTCTAGGCACACATATAGTTGTTACTCAGTTTTGTTCTTAAAACTGGGTGTGACACTATTGTGGGATTACCCTTGTCCTATTGAGTGTGGAATAAACAGGATAGCATCATCCGTTGACCTTCCAATGTATTTCCACAAGAATAGAAAAAAAGAGAGAATCAACAAAGAGGCCAGGGTGCCTGACATTCATGAATCATCAACACTTCAACCCTGTCATCTCACAGGTACGTATATACATACATTCTAACCCTGTGCAGAAATGAAGAGAAGGTCGCCGTCAGAAGGAAACAAAATCATCATATGTGACGAAACAAGGACATTGCATTGCTCATAATTCCATCTCACATTGTGGGTGATGATGCAATCAATCAAGGTATGTAAGAACCTATCGGGAGGCAACCCGGAGTTATCTTTTCATTTTGATCTTACCACTGGATGTTTGCTTGAATCATCAAATGTTTGGTGTTTTCTTTGGATAGCTCCTAGACTCTGAGCTGTATACGAGAGTTGCGCCTAGTCTAGGTAGATGGTAAATTTCTTTGTTATCTATCTATTTGATGCTCTTAGTCTAGCTTTGTAGTAGACTAAGTTAAAAGGGACCAACGGATTCATATGTTGGCTTTGCCATTCAGTATGATATCGACTGATGGTTCGCACTACAAGAAAAGGCTATAGCCTAGACATTCATGCATATCACTTGCTTAACTAGATTTCCTTTCCCACAACATGTTTGTTTAATTGCATTCATCCACCTCGTTTGCATCTTTTGCATAAAAAAAGAAAAAAAGAAAAAAAGAGACATGATCCTTTGCTTCACCTTCTAATGCTCTCACCTCCGTTTGAATGATTCTTGTGTAGTCTTTCATGCTTCCTTTTTCTATACTAGTATGCTTTGGTTTGGGTGTGTTCCTATGCCGTTTAAATTAAGCATGGTGCTTAGTTTGGGTATATTAATCACATTCCATAGTCTTTTTAAATTAAGCGTGGTTCTTAGGTTGAATAGCCTTCCTTGATCAAATTAGACATGGTGTCTAGTATTGATCATTGAACCGGCAAGTAATACTTCTATAGACATTGGTTGTCTCCATGGACTAACCCCTGCAGGAAATTATCAAATTCAAGAGGGTAAGTCTTTGAGATGAATTCAAGATCGGAGGTAAGGCAAGGCTAGTGGTACCTTTCTAATAGTTTTACACATCTTGCCCTGGCCTTGTTTGATTTTTAAAGGAATTTGGTGAAACAATAAAACATGGGAAATAGGGTCTACGCTAACCTAACCAACTCTTTAGCATAAATGAAACATCATCAAAATATTTCCAAACCTCCTTGCAATCCCTTGCATTTGTGTTGTCCACTAACCTTTTGTAGGGATGATGATCAAAGAAATAACAAAAGTGAACTCAACATTCACACCCATCAAAACGTTGATGCATCACAAGTGGGAGTTCCTTCCTCAACAAGATGGATAATCCTAGAGCTCACCATGGAGGAAAGGATTCTCCACGTTGAACATGACCAAGACGGAGGAGGTGAAGCCCACTCCTCCAACACAAATGAATCCACCAAACTGAAATAAAAAAGAATCAAAGAGGTATGGCGAAAACAAGAAGTGAAGTCTTCCAAATCCTCATCTCTGGGATTGGACAATGCAAACTCAAGCTGAATTCAATGGAGAAGTCTTGCTCAATGGACTTAAAACGATGAGCCCTCACCGATAGGTAACTGGTATGTATCCCATATTTGATTTCCATACAACTTTTGATTTTGAATTTTTGCATGTCTAATTCTTCAACCCAAACTTTTTCCTTGATGCATAATAACTTAAAACAGTCCTGTCTTAAGTTAGAAAAATAAAAAAATTTACTTTGCATAATAAACGTATTTTAGCTTAGTCTTGCTCCAAGATTTTGTTTTGAGATCTTCACGCCCCACAAGAACACCTTTGTGGTGTGTAATAACCCACAAGATGCTTATTGTGGTGGAAACAAAGCCCCTCAAACAACCAATCTTGGGATGACTAATCTTTCACCTCCCTTCCTAATAAAGTCTTCCACAATAAAAAGCAATTTAACAAGAACATGGTGCTAGGACAAGTTTCCTTCGGGTATTCTTGGTCACTAACCATTGCAGGTTAAGATAGAAAACAACGAAGGTTGTACAATGTCCAAAAACATAGGTGTTGCAATGGAATACACTTTGAAGGATGCTCCAACATTCACACTTGGCTTTTAATGTCAAGTGACATCAAAGTCCAAGTGTGGGGGAGAGGAGATCACCCAAGAAACTTCACTCAAACGGAGTTGAAGGGGGTCGGCCGACTCCCCTATAGGTCATCCAACACTGATATGCCTCTTCTCAGGCCTCTGCCGCTCTGGGGGCACTGGTTTGCACTCCCTTTGCTCTCCCTTGCTTTGTTTCTATAAGTTGGATTGTGTTTAAAAATGCCATACATGAGAATCAAACTTAAACTGTGAAATAAAATCATGCCAAACTTTGGACTTGATTCGGCAAGGGCACGGGGATGCACCACGTGGCACGGTGAACCTGATGAGGCCCATCCCCGCATCAGGGTATGGCCGGAAGCGGCAGTAGGCATGGCGGTGCAACTTGGCGGCGACGGCGAAGCTTAGGCGGCCCCTAGTGGTGCACAGAAACGGAGAGGGCATGCACGGAGGGCACCGGCGGGTTCCTTGGCTCTGCACAGACACCATAGGGGTACTTACGGTTGTGGAATGGCGGCGAAGGCGGAGATCAATGGTGGCGGCGATCTCGGGCAGCAGCAGCTCGATCTAGGGTTAGGGCTCGCGGGCACGGGCATGGCTAGGGTTGGGAAAGGCGGCACGGCTCCTGGCCCATCCTACTTATAGGCGCGGGCGGCGAACCTTGGTTCACGTGCATCACGAGAACCGGGGTCGGGGCGGCGGCCGGGTCGGACTCGAGTCCGGCTCGAGGAAGGGGGAGACGCTGTAGCTGGCCCGCTGACATGCGGGCCCCACCGGTCAGCAGGAGTGGGGCGTGGCTGACGCGCGGGCCCCGGCTAGCAGCGGCAGGAGGCGGGCGCGGGCGCTACTGCGCTGCGGCTGCGGGCTGGCCGAGCTGGGCCGGCTGCGCGCGCGAGGGAGGCAGGATAAGGGCTAGTCGCGGGTTGGCTGGGCTGGGCCAGCTAGGTCGAGCAGGCCAAAAGCTGAGGAGAAAAGAAAAAGAAAAAGAAAAGGTTTTTCATTTAAAACACAGAAGATTTTTGAATGGGGTTTTCTCAAATTAATTTTTAAAAGGGACCTACACACACAAGGCAAGCAATAAAAATTATGCAGCCGCATGAATGCAACATTTCAATGTTTCTACCTTATATTTTGTTTTTAGGATATTTTATAAATCATTTATATTTTCCTAGGAAAATGAGAACTTATTGAAATTAAATCAATTTTAACTCTAATTTTGAGGAAAGCAAATTTTAGGGTGTTACATGGGCCCAGGAGCCTCCACCGCCTTCCAGCATGCCGCCATGCACCTCAGCAATCTCCACGCTTGATCAATGACGGTTCCAATGACGGTTTGATCCAAGGGTTGAGGTGGAAAGGCACACGGATCACCGACGTGGCACCTCCTCCATCTCCACCTATAAATAGAGGCTCACACCCCCCTCTACAACTCATGCAATGCTTCCAAGCTCAAGAGAAGAGTAGTGTAGTTCCATTTCATATTAGTAGGATAGTCTAGTGTGGGAGTTAGAGTTGAGTTGAGCTTGCTCGGGGTTTCCGGAGTTGTCTTCTGTAGAGTCTGGTATAGCTCTTGTACCTTTCTCTTTTTAGTAAGACTTTTACTTTATATATTATTGTTGCTCTAATTTACTTAGTCTTTACTTTGTGCAATATTATACTTGTTATAGTATTGTTGTGACTTAGCTTAGCATATAGTTGTTATATAATAGATTGTGATCCTGTAACCCACACTTGTATGCGATCATCGCTTGTCATAGGGTGCTCTAGTTGGTCTGTGTGTACACAATTAGAGTAGTGAGAGAGGGTGTAAGCGTGGTGCTTATACATTATCTTGCCTTTGGTTATCGCTTGTCGCATGGATTGTTTGTGGTAGCTAGCAAGTGGTGATAGCCTTGTCTAGTCTCTGTATTCCACCACGTGTTGTTAGGCAAGTTCTTAAAAGGTAGGGCCCCCATAAAAAGGTAGCCGCTTCGGATAGGAGTTATATCTCCTATTGTCTTGCCTATCGCCTAGCATACATGTTGTAAGGTATCAATCTTTATATTCCAATTTGTGATTAAGTTAAGATCATAGGAGTAGAGTTTGAATCATAGGAATCCTTTACTCTCTCGTTGTCCTCCAACTTAGCTATACCTTACTAGTTATCTTTAGTTATCTTTATGCTGGCTTGATTGCATCAACCCTTCCTACTATATTTTGATTACCCCTTGCACTAGTTGATACTAAGTTGTGGTAAACATAAGGATCTCTCTTTTATTATCATTTCTAGCTACCACTTTCCCTTGGGATAAAATAAATAACGATACCTTGGAATACTCCCAGGTGAAGTGCTACAGCGGCATATTCTGTGTGCTTGCGGAATTATCCAATAGACATAAGAAATACCAACAAGCATTTCTAGCACCGTTGCTGGGGAAAGCATAGCCTAGGAATTTTAATAAATTTGAATCCAGAGTTTATCATCAATTTAGCCATCAATTAGTTGTAGGGGCTTACCCTTGCCTTTGTTTCCCTTTATTGTGAAGCAAGGAATTGCATGAGTGGTTTCCAATTCTGAGCAACCACTTTTGAAAATCTTGAGAAATTTCGAAGAAATTCTAGATGCCGTCTAGTTTCCCCTCAGAAGTTCATCTCAATTTTGGACCCACTCAAGGAAGGAGGCTCCGCACCAACACTTAAGGAAGCTATGGCTCAGAAGACGATCTCTGACTTTTCAGCTCCATCGGCTGCCAATGTGGCCATGGGACCACAAGTCAACTTGGGGGACGCCAGCTTTGAGCTCAAGCCGGCGCTAATCAACATGGTGCAAGCCAACCCATTTTGTGGGAAGTCCCATGAGGATGCAAATGCACATCTTCAATACTTCATGGAGGTGTGTGGCACCATTGCCATTAGGGGAGTCACATCAGATGCCATTCATCTTCGCCTCTTCCCGTTCTCGTTGCTCGGGAAGGTGAAACAATGGTTCTATGCTCATCCTGAAGATGTCACCACTTGGGATAGCTGCGCCAATGCATTCCTGAAGAAATTCTTCCCAATGGGCAAGACTAATGCTCTTCGTGGAAAGATTTCAGGCTTCCAACGGCAAGCAGACGAGACTATTCCTGAAGCATGGGAACGTCTCCAGGAGTACATTCTGGAGTGTCCTCATCATGGAATGGAAGAATGGTTCCTGATTCAAGGTTTCTACCATGGGCTAACCAACATGTCCCATAGTCACCTTGATGCTGCTGCTAGAGGAGCATTCGTTTCACTCAATGTCACACAAGCAAAAGATCTCATCGAGAAGATGGTGACAAATCAAGGGTGGAATGAAGAATGGCTCCAATCTAAGAAGAGAGGCATGCACACTACTCATGAAGTGGATGCACTCTGTGAGAAAATGGACCTCTTGATGAAAAAGCTTGATGAACGTGCAACCTTCAAGAAAAATCAAGAGGCAATCCAACAGTATGCCTCTGCACGAGCTATTTAAGCAAATCAATGGTGCGAGGTATGTGGAGGAGACCATTCGGGCAACAATTGCCTTGAAACAAGGGAAGATGTGAGCTTCATCAACAACAGTGGGAATCGCCCCTCAACAAAATGGATGGAATTCACACCCCTTCTATCAAGGTAATGGAGGTAATGGCTTCAATAAATTCAGCAATAATAACAATCAACCTTCATTGAAAGATCTTATCTTAGGCCAATCCAAAATTAATGAAAGCATAAATAAAAGTTGTTTGCTAATGACAAGACTCTTGAAAACTTAAATGCTAAAATGGATAGCTTTGCTTCTGCTGCCAAGAATCAATTGAGTTTTAATAAAATGCTAGAAACTCAATTAGCTCAATTAGCTTATGCCATCCCATCCTTTAAGCAAGGTAAAAATTCTGGCCAACCTGAAAATATTTCAAGTGTTAATGCGGTAACCACGGGGTATCGGACCGACCGATCCGCCAACTGCAAGCACATTGGTGTAGGGGACAAGGTGGTATGATTGAGTTTGTCGAATACTACTCGAGGCATGACGCTGACGCTTACACCCAAGTCGCACAACGCATGGTCAAATTGTTGTGTCCCAATTGAGCAATTGATGGTGGGGCACCCTGGGTCCTTCTTCTTGAGCGGAAGTTGATTGAGTATAGCAGCGCTACACTCTTCTGTTAGTTTGATGACTTCCGTGGTTGGCATTGGGCATTTGTTGTTGAGGATGTCCCGCAAGTACTTGGCATAGGTTCGAACCTACATTGCATCAAGTAATAGAATATTGACATATAACCTTTGAATTACCTCAATGAACTTCCCGAATTGTTCACCGGACGACGGCCTCGTTGGCTTGTTTGGGAATGGTAGTAGTACGTTGGTGTCGTAGTACTCATGTGGGGCCGTCTTCACATGGAACTTGGTGTTGTTATCACGTGATGGAAGATCCTCCTCTTCTGTGTCATCCTCCTTGTCCTTCCTGGTGGTCTTTCCTATCATGTTAGGATTGCCTCTTGATTTTTCTTGAAGGTTGCACGTTCATCAAGCTTTTTCATCAAGAGGTCCATTTTCTCACAGAGTGCATCCACTTCATGAGTAGTGTGCATGCCTCTCTTCTTAGATTGGAGCCATTCTTCATTCCACCCTTGATTTGTCACCATCTTCTCGATGAGATCTTTTGCTTGTGTGACATTGAGTGAAACGAATGCTCCTCTAGCAGCAGCATCAAGGTGACTATGGGACATGTTGGTTAGCCCATGGTAGAAACCTTGAATCAGGAACCATTCTTCCATTCCATGATGAGGACACTCCAGAATGTACTCCTGGAGACGTTCCCATGCTTCAGGAATAGTCTCGTCTGCTTGCCGTTGGAAGCCTGAAATCTTTCCACGAAGAGCATTAGTCTTGCCCATTGGGAAGAATTTCTTCAGGAATGCATTGGCGCAGCTATCCCAAGTGGTGACATCTTCAGGATGAGCATAGAACCATTGTTTCACCTTCCCGAGCAACGAGAACGGGAAGAGGCGAAGATGAATGGCATCTGATGTGACTCCCCTAATGGCAATGGTGCCACACACCTCCATGAAGTATTGAAGATGTGCATTTGCATCCTCATGGGACTTCCCACAAAATGGGTTGGCTTGCACCATGTTGATTAGCGCCGGCTTGAGCTCAAAGCTGGCGTCCCCCAAGTTGACTTGTGGTCCCATGGCCACATTGGCAGCCGATGGAGCTGAAAAGTCAGAGATCGTCTTCTGAGCCATAGCTTCCTTAAGTGTTGGTGCGGAGCCTCCTTCCTTGAGTGGGTCCAAAATTGAGATGAACTTCTGAGGGGAAACTAGACGGCATCTAGAATTTCTTCGAAATTTCTCAAGATTTTCAAAAGTGGTTGCTCAGAATTGGAAACCACTCATGCAATTCCTTGCTTCACAATAAAGGGAAACAAAGGCAAGGGTAAGCCCCTACAACTAATTGATGGCTAAATTGATGATAAACTCTGGATTCAAATTTATTAAAATTCCTAGGCTATGCTTTCCCCAGCAACGGTGCTAGAAATGCTTGTTGGTATTTCTTATGTCTATTGGATAATTCCGCAAGCACACAGAATATGCCGCTGTAGCACTTCACCTGGGAGTATTCCAAGGTATCGTTATTTATTTTATCCCAAGGGAAAGTGGTAGCTAGAAATGATAATAAAAGAGAGATCCTTATGTTTACCACAACTTAGTATCAACTAGTGCAAGGGGTAATCAAAATATAGTAGGAAGGGTTGATGCAATCAAGCCAGCATAAAGATAACTAAAGATAACTAGTAAGGTATAGCTAAGTTGGAGGACAACGAGAGAGTAAAGGATTCCTATGATTCAAACTCTACTCCTATGATCTTAACTTAATCACAAATTGGAATATAAAGATTGATACCTTACAACATGTATGCTAGGCGATAGGCAAGACAATAGGAGATATAACTCCTATCCGAAGCGGCTACCTTTTTATGGGGGCCCTACCTTTTAAGAACTTGCCTAACAACACGTGGTGGAATACAGAGACTAGACAAGGCTATCACCACTTGCTAGCTACCACAAACAATCCATGCGACAAGCGATAACCAAAGGCAAGATAATGTATAAGCACCACGCTTACACCCTCTCTCACTACTCTAATTGTGTACACACAGACCAACTAGAGCACCCTATGACAAGCGATGATCGCATACAAGTGTGGGTTACAGGATCACAATCTATTATATAACAACTATATGCTAAGCTAAGTCACAACAATACTATAACAAGTATAATATTGCACAAAGTAAAGACTAAGTAAATTAGAGCAACAATAATATATAAAGTAAAAGTCTTACTAAAAAGAGAAAGGTACAAGAGCTATACCAGACTCTACAGAAGACAACTCCGGAAACCCCGAGCAAGCTCAACTCAACTCTAACTCCCACACTAGACTATCCTACTAATATGAAATGGAACTACACTACTCTTCTCTTGAGCTTGGAAGCATTGCATGAGTTGTAGAGGGGGGTGTGAGCCTCTATTTATAGGTGGAGATGGAGGAGGTGCCACGTCGGTGATCCGTGTGCCTTTCCACCTCAACCCTTGGATCAAACCGTCATTGGAACCGTCATTGATCAAGCGTGGAGATTGCTGAGGTGCATGGCGGCATGCTGGAAGGCGGTGGAGGCTCCTGGGCCCATGTAACACCCTAAAATTTGCTTTCTCAAAATTAGAGTTAAAATTGATTTAATTTCAATAAGTTCTCATTTTCCTAGGAAAATATAAATGATTTATAAAATATCCTAAAAACAAAATATAAGGTAGAAACATTGAAATGTTGCATTCATGCGGCTGCATAATTTTTATTGCTTGCCTTGTGTGTGTAGGTCCCTTTTAAAAATTAATTTGAGAAAACCCCATTCAAAAATCTTCTGTGTTTTAAATGAAAAACCTTTTCTTTTTCTTTTTCTTTTCTCCTCAGCTTTTGGCCTGCTCGACCTAGCTGGCCCAGCCCAGCCAACCCGCGACTAGCCCTTATCCTGCCTCCCTCGCGCGCGCAGCCGGCCCAGCTCGGCCAGCCCGCAGCCGCAGCGCAGTAGCGCCCGCGCCCGCCTCCTGCCGCTGCTAGCCGGGGCCCGCGCGTCAGCCACGCCCCACTCCTGCTGACCGGTGGGGCCCGCATGTCAGCGGGCCAGCTACAGCGTCTCCCCCTTCCTCGAGCCGGACTCGAGTCCGACCCGGCCGCCGCCCCGACCCCGGTTCTCGTGATGCACGTGAACCAAGGTTCGCCGCCCGCGCCTATAAGTAGGATGGGCCAGGAGCCGTGCCGCCTTTCCCAACCCTAGCCATGCCCGTGCCCGCGAGCCCTAACCCTAGATCGAGCTGCTGCTGCCCGAGATCGCCGCCACCATTGATCTCCGCCTTCGCCGCCATTCCACAACCGTAAGTACCCCTATGGTGTCTGTGCAGAGCCAAGGAACCCGCCGGTGCCCTCCGTGCATGCCCTCTCCGTTTCTGTGCACCACTAGGGGCCGCCTAAGCTTCGCCGTCGCCGCCAAGTTGCACCGCCATGCCTACTGCCGCTTCCGGCCATACCCTGATGCGGGGATGGGCCTCATCAGGTTCACCGTGCCACGTGGTGCATCCCCGTGCCCTTGCCGAATCAAGTCCAAAGTTTGGCATGATTTTATTTCACAGTTTAAGTTTGATTCTCATGTATGGCATTTTTAAACACAATCCAACTTATAGAAACAAAGCAAGGGAGAGCAAAGGGAGTGCAAACCAGTGCCCCAGAGCGGCAGAGGCCTGAGAAGAGGCATATCAGTGTTGGATGACCTATAGGGGAGTCGGCCGACCCCCTTCAACTCCGTTTGAGTGAAGTTTCTTGGGTGATCTCCTCTCCCCCACACTTGGACTTTGATGTCACTTGACATTAAAAGCCAAGTGTGAATGTTGGAGCATCCTTCAAAGTGTATTCCATTGCAACACCTATGTTTTTGGACATTGTACAACCTTCGTTGTTTTCTATCTTAACCTGCAATGGTTAGTGACCAAGAATACCCGAAGGAAACTTGTCCTAGCACCATGTTCTTGTTAAATTGCTTTTTATTGTGGAAGACTTTATTAGGAAGGGAGGTGAAAGATTAGTCATCCCAAGATTGGTTGTTTGAGGGGCTTTGTTTCCACCACAATAAGCATCTTGTGGGTTATTACACACCACAAAGGTGTTCTTGTGGGGCGTGAAGATCTCAAAACAAAATCTTGGAGCAAGACTAAGCTAAAATACGTTTATTATGCAAAGTAAATTTTTTTATTTTTCTAACTTAAGACAGGACTGTTTTAAGTTATTATGCATCAAGGAAAAAGTTTGGGTTGAAGAATTAGACATGCAAAAATTCAAAATCAAAAGTTGTATGGAAATCAAATATGGGATACATACCAGTTACCTATCGGTGAGGGCTCATCGTTTTAAGTCCATTGAGCAAGACTTCTCCATTGAATTCAGCTTGAGTTTGCATTGTCCAATCCCAGAGATGAGGATTTGGAAGACTTCACTTCTTGTTTTCGCCATACCTCTTTGATTCTTTTTTATTTCAGTTTGGTGGATTCATTTGTGTTGGAGGAGTGGGCTTCACCTCCTCCGTCTTGGTCATGTTCAACGTGGAGAATCCTTTCCTCCATGGTGAGCTCTAGGATTATCCATCTTGTTGAGGAAGGAACTCCCACTTGTGATGCATCAACGTTTTGATGGGTGTGAATGTTGAGTTCACTTTTGTTATTTCTTTGATCATCATCCCTACAAAAGGTTAGTGGACAACACAAATGCAAGGGATTGCAAGGAGGTTTGGAAATATTTTGATGATGTTTCATTTATGCTAAAGAGTTGGTTAGGTTAGCGTAGACCCTATTTCCCATGTTTTATTGTTTCACCAAATTCCTTTAAAAATCAAACAAGGCCAGGGCAAGATG
Organism: Tripidium arundinaceum; assembly: GCA_030439765.1. Taxonomy (NCBI): domain Eukaryota; kingdom Viridiplantae; phylum Streptophyta; class Magnoliopsida; order Poales; family Poaceae; genus Tripidium; species Tripidium arundinaceum. The sequence continues at coordinate 2,814 of JAHUYU010003391.1, read as the reverse complement.
TGTAAAACTATTAGAAAGGTACCACTAGCCTTGCCTTACCTCCGATCTTGAATTCATCTCAAAGACTTACCCTCTTGAATTTGATAATTTCCTGCAGGGGTTAGTCCATGGAGACAACCAATGTCTATAGAAGTATTACTTGCCGGTTCAATGATCAATACTAGACACCATGTCTAATTTGATCAAGGAAGGCTATTCAACCTAAGAACCACGCTTAATTTAAAAAGACTATGGAATGTGATTAATATACCCAAACTAAGCACCATGCTTAATTTAAACGGCATAGGAACACACCCAAACCAAAGCATACTAGTATAGAAAAAGGAAGCATGAAAGACTACACAAGAATCATTCAAACGGAGGTGAGAGCATTAGAAGGTGAAGCAAAGGATCATGTCTCTTTTTTTCTTTTTTTCTTTTTTTATGCAAAAGATGCAAACGAGGTGGATGAATGCAATTAAACAAACATGTTGTGGGAAAGGAAATCTAGTTAAGCAAGTGATATGCATGAATGTCTAGGCTATAGCCTTTTCTTGTAGTGCGAACCATCAGTCGATATCATACTGAATGGCAAAGCCAACATATGAATCCGTTGGTCCCTTTTAACTTAGTCTACTACAAAGCTAGACTAAGAGCATCAAATAGATAGATAACAAAGAAATTTACCATCTACCTAGACTAGGCGCAACTCTCGTATACAGCTCAGAGTCTAGGAGCTATCCAAAGAAAACACCAAACATTTGATGATTCAAGCAAACATCCAGTGGTAAGATCAAAATGAAAAGATAACTCCGGGTTGCCTCCCGATAGGTTCTTACATACCTTGATTGATTGCATCATCACCCACAATGTGAGATGGAATTATGAGCAATGCAATGTCCTTGTTTCGTCACATATGATGATTTTGTTTCCTTCTGACGGCGACCTTCTCTTCATTTCTGCACAGGGTTAGAATGTATGTATATACGTACCTGTGAGATGACAGGGTTGAAGTGTTGATGATTCATGAATGTCAGGCACCCTGGCCTCTTTGTTGATTCTCTCTTTTTTTCTATTCTTGTGGAAATACATTGGAAGGTCAACGGATTCATATGTTGGCTTTGCCATTCAGTATGATATCGACTGATGGTTCGCACTACAAGAAAAGGCTATAGCCTAGACATTCATGCATATCACTTGCTTAACTAGATTTCCTTTCCCACAACATGTTTGTTTAATTGCATTCATCCACCTCGTTTGCATCTTTTGCATAAAAAAAGAAAAAAAGAAAAAAAGAGACATGATCCTTTGCTTCACCTTCTAATGCTCTCACCTCCGTTTGAATGATTCTTGTGTAGTCTTTCATGCTTCCTTTTTCTATACTAGTATGCTTTGGTTTGGGTGTGTTCCTATGCCGTTTAAATTAAGCATGGTGCTTAGTTTGGGTATATTAATCACATTCCATAGTCTTTTTAAATTAAGCGTGGTTCTTAGGTTGAATAGCCTTCCTTGATCAAATTAGACATGGTGTCTAGTATTGATCATTGAACCGGCAAGTAATACTTCTATAGACATTGGTTGTCTCCATGGACTAACCCCTGCAGGAAATTATCAAATTCAAGAGGGTAAGTCTTTGAGATGAATTCAAGATCGGAGGTAAGGCAAGGCTAGTGGTACCTTTCTAATAGTTTTACACATCTTGCCCTGGCCTTGTTTGATTTTTAAAGGAATTTGGTGAAACAATAAAACATGGGAAATAGGGTCTACGCTAACCTAACCAACTCTTTAGCATAAATGAAACATCATCAAAATATTTCCAAACCTCCTTGCAATCCCTTGCATTTGTGTTGTCCACTAACCTTTTGTAGGGATGATGATCAAAGAAATAACAAAAGTGAACTCAACATTCACACCCATCAAAACGTTGATGCATCACAAGTGGGAGTTCCTTCCTCAACAAGATGGATAATCCTAGAGCTCACCATGGAGGAAAGGATTCTCCACGTTGAACATGACCAAGACGGAGGAGGTGAAGCCCACTCCTCCAACACAAATGAATCCACCAAACTGAAATAAAAAAGAATCAAAGAGGTATGGCGAAAACAAGAAGTGAAGTCTTCCAAATCCTCATCTCTGGGATTGGACAATGCAAACTCAAGCTGAATTCAATGGAGAAGTCTTGCTCAATGGACTTAAAACGATGAGCCCTCACCGATAGGTAACTGGTATGTATCCCATATTTGATTTCCATACAACTTTTGATTTTGAATTTTTGCATGTCTAATTCTTCAACCCAAACTTTTTCCTTGATGCATAATAACTTAAAACAGTCCTGTCTTAAGTTAGAAAAATAAAAAAATTTACTTTGCATAATAAACGTATTTTAGCTTAGTCTTGCTCCAAGATTTTGTTTTGAGATCTTCACGCCCCACAAGAACACCTTTGTGGTGTGTAATAACCCACAAGATGCTTATTGTGGTGGAAACAAAGCCCCTCAAACAACCAATCTTGGGATGACTAATCTTTCACCTCCCTTCCTAATAAAGTCTTCCACAATAAAAAGCAATTTAACAAGAACATGGTGCTAGGACAAGTTTCCTTCGGGTATTCTTGGTCACTAACCATTGCAGGTTAAGATAGAAAACAACGAAGGTTGTACAATGTCCAAAAACATAGGTGTTGCAATGGAATACACTTTGAAGGATGCTCCAACATTCACACTTGGCTTTTAATGTCAAGTGACATCAAAGTCCAAGTGTGGGGGAGAGGAGATCACCCAAGAAACTTCACTCAAACGGAGTTGAAGGGGGTCGGCCGACTCCCCTATAGGTCATC
>JAHUYU010002192.1:0-18482 GCA_030439765.1 Tripidium arundinaceum | reverse complement strand
TGATAACAGGTTCAAAGCTACGGATTGTGTTTTTTTATAACGGAGGAGTATACTTCAAACTTAGTAATGATGATGATGATGATTATTATTATTATTATTATTATTATTATTATTATTATTATTATTATTATTATTATTATTATTATTATTATTATTATTATTATTATTATTATTATGTATTGTTCATTAAATTTTCACTCGGTAATGGAATGGTTGCCGAAGGATATAGTAGTACTCCCTCCGTATCGGATTTAGAAGTCGTTTAGGACAGCGACACGGTCTCCAAAACATAACTTTAACCTCTTGTTTTTATAAAAAAATATTTATGGAAAAGTGATATATGTATACTTTTATGAAAGTATTTTTCAAGACAAATCTATTCATATAATTTTTACATTTACAAACTCAACAACTTAAAAGTTATTGATGATTTATATTCCCAATGTTTGACCCAAACCTTGTCCAAAACGACTTCTAAATCCGATGCGGAGGGAGTATGAAGGAAACCGCTGACTTCATGGAATCTCATAAAGTTTTTGAAAGTTCTCTAATTAGTACTATTTCAACCTCAGATGTTTTTCTAGAAAATAGACGTAGATGCTCATACTCCATAGACACTATTTCACGGTGACAAACGCCTAAGGGTACCCATTTAGGCCGTAACATATCATATCGATAAGCTCTCCACAAGAATAGCACCTAGGAGAGATCAAATGTTGCTACGTCTAGCCCACTATTCCACGCGGTGTGGACCCCACTCCACACGCACACGATGCGGACGATGGGCTTGACGCTGAAGCTTGTAGGGCCAATTGTGTGGGACTACTCTTCGTGGTGTTCGCCATGCTCGTTGTGGATGCACCGCGGCCACCTCACATGTATCGCCTTCCTCCACTTGGAGAAAACTGACTGGGTGTTGATCGTTGTGGCTACCGAACACAGCCTCCATCAACTCATGGCTACGGACCTTAACTCCATGAGAGGGGAGACGAATGGCTATCGCCTCAGCAAAAGAGAGAGGCGGAGCCACTAGTGTTAGGACAGTCTCAATGGGATTTCATCAGAGTTTCATGGGCATTAATTATGCTGATGTGGCACCATATCAATGAAGAGAGAGATGATAAAAAGTTTCATGGGAGTAGAGAGAGTTTCATGGGGATGAAACTCTTCTGCACTGTTTCCAAAATCTGGATGTGTTGAAAACAGTGACATAAAATTCCCACTGAGACTGGCCTTAGTGCAGTTGAAAAGGGCAGGATTAGGTGGTCGACGCGGGGATGGAGGAGTGTTGCGCAAAGCTGCACTAAGGGGGAGGAATGTGAGGCCTCTCGACCACTAGCGTGGGGGAGAGAGGGCCATCGTTAGCACGAAGCAGAAAAGAGGGCACAACCTGATTGCCGATGCGAACACCAGCTCCGTGGAGAAGTTGTCACGGCCACCGGCGTGCGGTATGGCCCTAACAGCGAGATTGCTCAACTTATAGAGGTGCCTATTGCGTGTACATGTTGAGTATAAAAAAGATGGTGGGCGAGACACACGCATGCAAGCACACCACGACGCGAACACGCTCGAGTGGACAAACCATGACATGAGAATTGCAACCCAAACAAATATTTTATAACTCCAAACACAAAACGAGAAAGGTTAGAGTAAAGGATGAGACAATGGAGGAACGTTCGGAACAGAGAGACTAGTGGATGACAAATGTACAACGCGAGAGAGAGTGAGAGGCGGAAGATAGATGATTTTCGCTCTCTAATGTTAGGTACATATAGGCCCCGTTCGGCTGTGCTGATAAGCCGGCTGAAAAACACTGTTGGCTGATTTGTTGTGAGAGAAAAATACTGTTCCGACTGAAAAAACAAGCTGAAAAAGACGGATTATAAGCCGGATGAACAGGGCCATATAAATATATACGGGTCGTTTAACCGAGTTCATTTCTTTTCACTCTCTAATGTTAGGTACATATATAAATATATACGGGTTGTCTAACCGCGTTCATTAAAGTAGTCTATGTGTGAGAATCCTTCCTCCTCTACCAAACAACAATAATCCACACAAGTACCCACGCTCATTGGAGCAGTTTCTCCATGAGAATCACTTCTCTGCCAAACAACAAACATCCGCATATATTTTAGCAGGGAGAAAACAAAATCCAATCGTCCATTCACACTTTGAGGTGAAAAAAAACTCCGCTTCTCACTGCTATATTCAATCCACGCCAGAATTACTATATAATGATTTCTTACCTATTTTTATTCTGTTGTCCCACCAGAAGCCGTTAGAATTAAAGATGTGTTCTATCAAAGAGGCCTTACAATACAATCTGTGCACCTTTGGGATGCATTTTAAATAAATTGTAGAAAAAATAACACAAAACAGGCCCACAAAAACCTTTGTGCTCCTTTGGGATGCATGAATGAACTGTTGAAAATTAAGACAAAAAAAATCAGAGCTTAAAAAATCTTTCCTCTGTCCTTGTATCTCTTTGAATTTCTTTGTATGTTGTTGCATTGCATCCGAAGAGGATATAAACTATGAAGTTTTCCCTTTCAATTTTTTATATAAGCGGGGACCCCAATGTTCTTTTGTGCGACTCTTGGAACCGAATGCTATTGTCAACTTGCCTTCGTCGTCGACTGCCAATTGAATGTTCCCTGGCATTGAGATTTGGGGCCTCTTTCATCGATGATGCTTTTGCACCGTCCATAGATCGACATCATTTTAGCCTCCGACGCGATGACCACCAAGGCTACGCCAATTTGCAATTAATTGCTTACACTCCGGCGTCTGGTCCACTTCCCGATTAATCCCGTGCTCACGTAGCTGAAAACACCATTATCCCGGCCGTAATCGCGCTCAAGTATTAAGGCACGCGCGGCCGCGGAAACTAACCCCCTGTTCGGCTGAGCACGGCTTATCAGTCGTTGAACAGTGTTTTTCTCTCACAGTAAATCAGCCACAGCCAGCTTATAAGCCAAAAAAAACAGCCTACCGAACAGGGCCTAATTTCTGCATGCAAGGACTGCGCGCTCCGTGATGGACGTTCCATCAGATGCCTTCCATGCCAAAAATTTTGCCACCAGAGAGAAACAAATAGGCAACAGATCATCTTGTAGGCAACAGCGGCCATGATGGAAACTAATTTCTGCATGCACTAGAGATTAAAAAAAGGCAACAGAGCTAATCGGCGGCGTGGTACGTAACACCGCGAGACTTGCAGTATGTGAGGGCGAGAAAACAGAGCAGACGGAGTCATGTACACTCTGTTCGTTTCGCTGGTTTATTGTGGCTAAAAGTACTATTCGCTGGTTCGTTGTGAGAGAAAAACACTGCTGGATGACTGCTGATTCTGCTGATCCAGCGAAACGAACAGGGTGATACTCCGCATGGCATACGAGGTGTCTCGCGCGCAACAACCCGAGAAAGATCGGGAGGGGCCAGCTTAGATGATGCCGACTCCTAGAAAACGCGATTTTGTTCAAACGACGCCGATTAATGGATGGAGGGAGTATTTTCTATTTTGCTTGAGATAAAAATCACTTCCTCCGCCTAGTAGAAAACGTATGGTACCAAGTTAAACCGTAAGTTTGATTAACTTTATTATATTATCTATACCTATATCTATACCTATATATATATATATATATATATATATATATATATACCTATACCTAATAATAAAGAGGCATGTAAGTAAGACTCCTACTTAACGAAGATTGTATAATAAAAAAAGAAAAAATTCTGTACAAAGGTCGTCTCGGCCTCGTGGGCTCTCGGCCAGGCTGTGTCGACAAGGCCACCGTTTCCAGTGATTTTTTTAAATACTTTCTACATACACCACCAGTCGTCTCCAGGCATGTTTCTCTGCTGGATGGAAATAAATCGCCGCCAACTCCGTTTTTAGCGAGATTCGACGTAATCTCCAGGTCTGCACGCCCTATATGAAGAAGAGGAACCCGATGCGCATCCGTTTCCCATCTCCGAGCCGCAGTTAGCCCTAGCTCCCCTCTGCACTCGCCCTCTAGATCTCGCCGAGCTCGAGGTCACCCCAACGCTACGGAGGTCCCCGTCCGCTGCCCTGGCACCGTTCAGAGCGAGTCGCCGGTCTTGGCCTTGCAGTAGGAAATCGGTAGGTGGAATTCTCGTCCGTTTTCATGCTCTTAGCCTCCCTCTCATGGCTGCCGAACCCCGCAAGGAAACTGCTGTCCACTGCCGCCTCGACAAGCCCTCCATCGACCCCGTTCGTTCCCTGCCATCGCGATCCACGTAGGTGAGCTTGACATCTCGCCTTCTATCTGTGCTCTTCCGAGAAGAATCAGACCCGCCACACCTGTACATGCCGTCTGGAGCTTCGTCGCCATTTCTGATCCTGTGCATGCCGTCGGGTTCTCGTTCTTCCAGTGCTCTTCTTTTGGTCAACCGAGGCTCCTAGGCCCTCTTCTAGGCTCCGCCGGCGAGCTTTCCATCGCCAGCAATGGTGCAACAACCTCCCACACACCGGTACTAGCTGCTCCAGCGATGCCTTGCCCAACCCACAACAGAGACTGCGTGTAGTTCCCTACGCTTTCCCTCCACACGCATGCAAGAAATGCTGACAAACACGTCGAAGCACACTGGCCATATGCGTCGTGCGTGTTGTTGGCCTGCTCCAAATTGATAGCAAGCTTGATGACATCAATGATGCCATCATCACGTCACATACGCTTTATGACCGTTTTCCTTAAGAAAAACAAATCCAAAAATATTATGAAAATACAATAGCCATCGATTCTCCACAGTTTCTTCGTTTTAATTCCGTTTTACTCGTTCAAGTTGACTTAGATTTGTAACGACATGCTCTACGCAGTAGTGTTAATGCTTTGTATGTCACATGTTCTATTCTTAGAACGTAGTCTCTTGTACATGAAATTCACTCGTTTATATGTGATTTAGAAGAGAAACTATGATTACAAAAAAATTATATTCTTCTTTGTTATCATAATCAGAACAAACTAATTCCCAAATCCACCTATCATCGCCGGCATAACCATAAAAAAGATCATTAAAAAAGTATGAGTTGTTATTAAAACATTATAAAGTTGATGATTCCCATCAAGAAGCAGTACAGGCTAATTCCATGCGAATCAGTATGGAGAAGCATGTGCCCATCACTCCTGCAATGGCACCGAAGATGAAATAAGCATACTTCCCTTATAGCACAAGTATGCAGATATACTCATTTCTATAGAAAAAAATATCCACTCAAGTATCAACTAATACTTTCAAAAGCAGTATACGTACATTCACAGTACTACCAATAAACAAGCACATATATATAATCATATTCCTTTTAAAAAAGTATGCAGTCCGTCATGCATACGCTCATATCTTTTTCTTAAAAAATAATATGTATTTCCCAAAATAATAAAATAGTATAACGCTATATTTTTTTCTCCCGTTGCAACGCACGGGCATTTTTATTATATTAGTAATAATAAAGAGGCAAAATTTTCACGTAAGATGTAAGTAAGACTCCTACTCAATTAAGATTTGCCACATATGTATACGTGCCCAATTAACGTGCATATGTTCCCAACATACATACGTGACCAGTATCTATTCGTATGGAGATCCAAACCACGTCAAAATTGAGTTCTCTACGACGTTGTCGTGTCTCATTGTAACTCAAGTCCTGACTGCCATGGAGTAGTAGTATAAGTTCACGTCAACGGAGCCAATGTGCGATCCAGAATCTGTTCCTGTCTCTGTGATCTGCCATCTCGTGCGTCGCCGACCATGTCGTCTCTATCAGAGTTGTAGTCGTCGTCTTAGATGGCGCCATGGCTTCTCTCAACGCCTGCCACAGATTCACATCTCTCCGGGGTGCATCAGGTGACTGGCACGCATCTGCTGCGCATCGACGACTACTCCGCCGCCGACCAGATGGTCTAGAAAGTCGAGTGCATCGAGTCCCGCACCTTCAGCGTGCGGCGGTCACAAGTGGCGGCTGCGCTTCTTCCCCAACGGCTACGAAAGCAAATACGTGGCCGGACCACCAGCTACGATGACATCAAATACATGGCCGAACCGGACACTGCGGTCGAGCTCGAGCTCATGAACCAGAACAGCTATGACGACGACTGGTGGTGGTGGCGTACACGCTCAGCCTCCTCGACCAGGACGGCAACTCGGCCTTAAGATACAGCATCGGGCCGCAACGATTCAACAGAGCTTCCAGCTACAAGCACCAAGTAGCTATACTAGCCACGCCGGAGGAGCGGCAAACGGCGTTGCGCGTCATGGAGCACGACGACACTCTCAGCCTCCGATGCGAACTCACCCTGACGAGGTTCGACAAGGAGTCCCGCCTCAAGCGGTATCTTAGGAAACCGCTAGATTAAATAAATTCCTATGCATCTACCACTCAGAGTCGTCGACAGGAAGACACTGCATATCTTACCTAAAAAAGATAACATAATTATTAATAAATATTTTAATTGTTTATCAGGTAGGCGACGTCCCGTCGATAGCGATGCGCCTGTAGTATCTTCGTGAATCTCGTGACCTGCCGGCTCAATCCTTCGAAGGTGCTCATAGGGATAGGTTTTGCGTACGTGTATTCATATGGGTGAGTGTGCGTGCGTTTAAGTGTCTGCGTTGTACTATGTAATTCTAAAAAAAATATATCAAGCATAAATAAAATTATACATAAATATTTCAATGTATATAGTGTTTTTGTATTTGTAAAAGTAAACTAAAATTTATAAAAAGAAAAGAAAGGATACAATACAATCGAAAAAGAAGGATAGTATAATATGGATATGAGAGACTTTTGATTGTTGCACAACCAGTCTTCTACAAATTATAGAGAGTGCCACGTTATATTGTAATAATAAATAACAATGTTTATGGGTTTAAAAAATATTGTAATAATAATGTACAACAATGTTTGTACAAGTTAGATCAAAACACGGTCGATTTGAAGACGACTTGAAACACATGTCAATTTAGTCAAAAGTCGTATAATTGATAATTCAATAAACTATGTGTCACGTTGCAACGCACGGGCATTTTGCTAGTTATATAATAAAACATCAAACATTTATGACTATAATAGTGAACTGAGCGTGTCTTACGTGAATACGGAGTATAGGTTAATATAGTTACTACGATAGCGAATAAAAGTTCAGTTCCTTGATTTGATGTATAGGTGTTTATATATGTGTCTTTTAAAAATTTCAGGATTTAATCATGTTATAGGAGTATAATATGGTGATTTCGTTAATTTTAAGATATCTCGGATCAACTTTTCAGAGATTTATGTGGATAGGAAGCGTGTGCGTGTATTTGTTTAGAATTACATAGTACAACGCAGACACTTAAACGCACGCACACTCACCCATATGAATACACGTACGCAAAACCTATCCCTATGAGCACCTTCGAAGGATTGAGCCGGCAGGTCACGAGATTCACGAAGATACTACAGGCGCATCGCTATCGACGGGACGTCGCCTACCTGATAAACAATTAAAATATTTATTAATAATTATGTTATCTTTTTTAGGTAAGATATGCAGTGTCTTCCTGTCGACGACTCTGAGTGGTAGATGCATAGGAATTTATTTAATCTAGCGGTTTCCTAAGATACCGCTTGAGGCGGGACTCCTTGTCGAACCTCGTCAGGGTGAGTTCGCATCGGAGGCTGAGAGTGTCGTCGTGCTCCATGACGCGCAACGCCGTTTGCCGCTCCTCCGCGTGGCTAGTATAGCTACTTGGTGCTTGTAGCTGGAAGCTCTGTTGAATCGTTGCGGCCCGATGCTGTATCTTAAGGCCGAGTTGCCGTCCTGGTCGAGGAGGCTGAGCGTGTACGCCACCACCACCAGTCGTCGTCATAGCTGTTCTGGTTCATGAGCTCGAGCTCGACCGCAGTGTCCGGTTCGGCCATGTATTTGATGTCATCGTAGCTGGTGGTCCGGCCACGTATTTGCTTTCGTAGCCGTTGGGGAAGAAGCGCAGCCGCCACTTGTGACCGCCGCACGCTGAAGGTGCGGGACTCGATGCACTCGACTTTCTAGACCATCTGGTCGGCGGCGGAGTAGTCGTCGATGCGCAGCAGATGCGTGCCAGTCACCTGATGCACCCCGGAGAGATGTGAATCTGTGGCAGGCGTTGAGAGAAGCCATGGCGCCATCTAAGACGACGACTACAACTCTGATAGAGACGACATGGTCGGCGACGCACGAGATGGCAGATCACAGAGACAGGAACAGATTCTGGATCGCACATTGGCTCCGTTGACGTGAACTTATACTACTACTCCATGGCAGTCAGGACTTGAGTTACAATGAGACACGACAACGTCGTAGAGAACTCAATTTTGACGTGGTTTGGATCTCCATACGAATAGATACTGGTCACGTATGTATGTTGGGAACATATGCACGTTAATTGGGCACGTATACATATGTGGCAAATCTTAATTGAGTAGGAGTCTTACTTACATCTTACGTGAAAATTTTGCCTCTTTATTATTACTAATATAATAAAAATGCCCGTGCGTTGCAACGGGAGAAAAAAATATAGCGTTATACTATTTTATTATTTTGGGAAATACATATTATTTTTTAAGAAAAAGATATGAGCGTATGCATGACGGACTGCATACTTTTTTAAAAGGAATATGATTATATATATGTGCTTGTTTATTGGTAGTACTGTGAATGTACGTATACTGCTTTTGAAAGTATTAGTTGATACTTGAGTGGATATTTTTTTCTATAGAAATGAGTATATCTGCATACTTGTGCTATAAGGGAAGTATGCTTATTTCATCTTCGGTGCCATTGCAGGAGTGATGGGCACATGCTTCTCCATACTGATTCGCATGGAATTAGCCTGTACTGCTTCTTGATGGGAATCATCAACTTTATAATGTTTTAATAACAACTCATACTTTTTTAATGATCTTTTTTATGGTTATGCCGGCGATGATAGGTGGATTTGGGAATTAGTTTGTTCTGATTATGATAACAAAGAAGAATATAATTTTTTTGTAATCATAGTTTCTCTTCTAAATCACATATAAACGAGTGAATTTCATGTACAAGAGACTACGTTCTAAGAATAGAACATGTGACATACAAAGCATTAACACTACTGCGTAGAGCATGTCGTTACAAATCTAAGTCAACTTGAACGAGTAAAACGGAATTAAAACGAAGAAACTGTGGAGAATCGATGGCTATTGTATTTTCATAATATTTTTGGATTTGTTTTTCTTAAGGAAAACGGTCATAAAGCGTATGTGACGTGATGATGGCATCATTGATGTCATCAAGCTTGCTATCAATTTGGAGCAGGCCAACAACACGCACGACGCATATGGCCAGTGTGCTTCGACGTGTTTGTCAGCATTTCTTGCATGCGTGTGGAGGGAAAGCGTAGGGAACTACACGCAGTCTCTGTTGTGGGTTGGGCAAGGCATCGCTGGAGCAGCTAGTACCGGTGTGTGGGAGGTTGTTGCACCATTGCTGGCGATGGAAAGCTCGCCGGCGGAGCCTAGAAGAGGGCCTAGGAGCCTCGGTTGACCAAAAGAAGAGCACTGGAAGAACGAGAACCCGACGGCATGCACAGGATCAGAAATGGCGACGAAGCTCCAGACGGCATGTACAGGTGTGGCGGGTCTGATTCTTCTCGGAAGAGCACAGATAGAAGGCGAGATGTCAAGCTCACCTACGTGGATCGCGATGGCAGGGAACGAACGGGGTCGATGGAGGGCTTGTCGAGGCGGCAGTGGACAGCAGTTTCCTTGCGGGGTTCGGCAGCCATGAGAGGGAGGCTAAGAGCATGAAAACGGACGAGAATTCCACCTACCGATTTCCTACTGCAAGGCCAAGACCGGCGACTCGCTCTGAACGGTGCCAGGGCAGCGGACGGGGACCTCCGTAGCGTTGGGGTGACCTCGAGCTCGGCGAGATCTAGAGGGCGAGTGCAGAGGGGAGCTAGGGCTAACTGCGGCTCGGAGATGGGAAACGGATGCGCATCGGGTTCCTCTTCTTCATATAGGGCGTGCAGACCTGGAGATTACGTCGAATCTCGCTAAAAACGGAGTTGGCGGCGATTTATTTCCATCCAGCAGAGAAACATGCCTGGAGACGACTGGTGGTGTATGTAGAAAGTATTAAAAAAATCACTGGAAACGGTGGCCTTGTCGACACAGCCTGGCCGAGAGCCCACGAGGCCGAGACGACCTTTGTACAGAATTTTTTCTTTTTTTATTATACAATCTTCGTTAAGTAGGAGTCTTACTTACATGCCTCTTTATTATTAGGTATAGGTATATATATATATATATATATATATATATATAGGTATAGATATAGGTATAGATAATATAATAAAGTTAATCAAACTTACGGTTTAACTTGGTACCATACGTTTTCTACTAGGCGGAGGAAGTGATTTTTATCTCAAGCAAAATAGAAAATACTCCCTCCATCCATTAATCGGCGTCGTTTGAACAAAATCGCGTTTTCTAGGAGTCGGCATCATCTAAGCTGGCCCCTCCCGATCTTTCTCGGGTTGTTGCGCGCGAGACACCTCGTATGCCATGCGGAGTATCACCCTGTTCGTTTCGCTGGATCAGCAGAATCAGCAGTCATCCAGCAGTGTTTTTCTCTCACAACGAACCAGCGAATAGTACTTTTAGCCACAATAAACCAGCGAAACGAACAGGGTGATACTCCGCATGGCATACGAGGTGTCTCGCGCGCAACAACCCGAGAAAGATCGGGAGGGGCCAGCTTAGATGATGCCGACTCCTAGAAAACGCGATTTTGTTCAAACGACGCCGATTAATGGATGGAGGGAGTATTTTCTATTTTGCTTGAGATAAAAATCACTTCCTCCGCCTAGTAGAAAACGTATGGTACCAAGTTAAACCGTAAGTTTGATTAACTTTATTATATTATCTATACCTATATCTATACCTATATATATATATATATATATATATATATATATATACCTATACCTAATAATAAAGAGGCATGTAAGTAAGACTCCTACTTAACGAAGATTGTATAATAAAAAAAGAAAAAATTCTGTACAAAGGTCGTCTCGGCCTCGTGGGCTCTCGGCCAGGCTGTGTCGACAAGGCCACCGTTTCCAGTGATTTTTTTAAATACTTTCTACATACACCACCAGTCGTCTCCAGGCATGTTTCTCTGCTGGATGGAAATAAATCGCCGCCAACTCCGTTTTTAGCGAGATTCGACGTAATCTCCAGGTCTGCACGCCCTATATGAAGAAGAGGAACCCGATGCGCATCCGTTTCCCATCTCCGAGCCGCAGTTAGCCCTAGCTCCCCTCTGCACTCGCCCTCTAGATCTCGCCGAGCTCGAGGTCACCCCAACGCTACGGAGGTCCCCGTCCGCTGCCCTGGCACCGTTCAGAGCGAGTCGCCGGTCTTGGCCTTGCAGTAGGAAATCGGTAGGTGGAATTCTCGTCCGTTTTCATGCTCTTAGCCTCCCTCTCATGGCTGCCGAACCCCGCAAGGAAACTGCTGTCCACTGCCGCCTCGACAAGCCCTCCATCGACCCCGTTCGTTCCCTGCCATCGCGATCCACGTAGGTGAGCTTGACATCTCGCCTTCTATCTGTGCTCTTCCGAGAAGAATCAGACCCGCCACACCTGTACATGCCGTCTGGAGCTTCGTCGCCATTTCTGATCCTGTGCATGCCGTCGGGTTCTCGTTCTTCCAGTGCTCTTCTTTTGGTCAACCGAGGCTCCTAGGCCCTCTTCTAGGCTCCGCCGGCGAGCTTTCCATCGCCAGCAATGGTGCAACAACCTCCCACACACCGGTACTAGCTGCTCCAGCGATGCCTTGCCCAACCCACAACAGAGACTGCGTGTAGTTCCCTACGCTTTCCCTCCACACGCATGCAAGAAATGCTGACAAACACGTCGAAGCACACTGGCCATATGCGTCGTGCGTGTTGTTGGCCTGCTCCAAATTGATAGCAAGCTTGATGACATCAATGATGCCATCATCACGTCACATACGCTTTATGACCGTTTTCCTTAAGAAAAACAAATCCAAAAATATTATGAAAATACAATAGCCATCGATTCTCCACAGTTTCTTCGTTTTAATTCCGTTTTACTCGTTCAAGTTGACTTAGATTTGTAACGACATGCTCTACGCAGTAGTGTTAATGCTTTGTATGTCACATGTTCTATTCTTAGAACGTAGTCTCTTGTACATGAAATTCACTCGTTTATATGTGATTTAGAAGAGAAACTATGATTACAAAAAAATTATATTCTTCTTTGTTATCATAATCAGAACAAACTAATTCCCAAATCCACCTATCATCGCCGGCATAACCATAAAAAAGATCATTAAAAAAGTATGAGTTGTTATTAAAACATTATAAAGTTGATGATTCCCATCAAGAAGCAGTACAGGCTAATTCCATGCGAATCAGTATGGAGAAGCATGTGCCCATCACTCCTGCAATGGCACCGAAGATGAAATAAGCATACTTCCCTTATAGCACAAGTATGCAGATATACTCATTTCTATAGAAAAAAATATCCACTCAAGTATCAACTAATACTTTCAAAAGCAGTATACGTACATTCACAGTACTACCAATAAACAAGCACATATATATAATCATATTCCTTTTAAAAAAGTATGCAGTCCGTCATGCATACGCTCATATCTTTTTCTTAAAAAATAATATGTATTTCCCAAAATAATAAAATAGTATAACGCTATATTTTTTTCTCCCGTTGCAACGCACGGGCATTTTTATTATATTAGTAATAATAAAGAGGCAAATACGTGGCCGGACCACCAGCTACGATGACATCAAATACATGGCCGAACCGGACACTGCGGTCGAGCTCGAGCTCATGAACCAGAACAGCTATGACGACGACTGGTGGTGGTGGCGTACACGCTCAGCCTCCTCGACCAGGACGGCAACTCGGCCTTAAGATACAGCATCGGGCCGCAACGATTCAACAGAGCTTCCAGCTACAAGCACCAAGTAGCTATACTAGCCACGCCGGAGTAGTCGTCGATGCGCAGCAGATGCGTGCCAGTCACCTGATGCACCCCGGAGAGATGTGAATCTGTGGCAGGCGTTGAGAGAAGCCATGGCGCCATCTAAGACGACGACTACAACTCTGATAGAGACGACATGGTCGGCGACGCACGAGATGGCAGATCACAGAGACAGGAACAGATTCTGGATCGCACATTGGCTCCGTTGACGTGAACTTATACTACTACTCCATGGCAGTCAGGACTTGAGTTACAATGAGACACGACAACGTCGTAGAGAACTCAATTTTGACGTGGTTTGGATCTCCATACGAATAGATACTGGTCACGTATGTATGTTGGGAACATATGCACGTTAATTGGGCACGTATACATATGTGGCAAATCTTAATTGAGTAGGAGTCTTACTTACATCTTACGTGAAAATTTTGCCTCTTTATTATTACTAATATAATAAAAATGCCCGTGCGTTGCAACGGGAGAAAAAAATATAGCGTTATACTATTTTATTATTTTGGGAAATACATATTATTTTTTAAGAAAAAGATATGAGCGTATGCATGACGGACTGCATACTTTTTTAAAAGGAATATGATTATATATATGTGCTTGTTTATTGGTAGTACTGTGAATGTACGTATACTGCTTTTGAAAGTATTAGTTGATACTTGAGTGGATATTTTTTTCTATAGAAATGAGTATATCTGCATACTTGTGCTATAAGGGAAGTATGCTTATTTCATCTTCGGTGCCATTGCAGGAGTGATGGGCACATGCTTCTCCATACTGATTCGCATGGAATTAGCCTGTACTGCTTCTTGATGGGAATCATCAACTTTATAATGTTTTAATAACAACTCATACTTTTTTAATGATCTTTTTTATGGTTATGCCGGCGATGATAGGTGGATTTGGGAATTAGTTTGTTCTGATTATGATAACAAAGAAGAATATAATTTTTTTGTAATCATAGTTTCTCTTCTAAATCACATATAAACGAGTGAATTTCATGTACAAGAGACTACGTTCTAAGAATAGAACATGTGACATACAAAGCATTAACACTACTGCGTAGAGCATGTCGTTACAAATCTAAGTCAACTTGAACGAGTAAAACGGAATTAAAACGAAGAAACTGTGGAGAATCGATGGCTATTGTATTTTCATAATATTTTTGGATTTGTTTTTCTTAAGGAAAACGGTCATAAAGCGTATGTGACGTGATGATGGCATCATTGATGTCATCAAGCTTGCTATCAATTTGGAGCAGGCCAACAACACGCACGACGCATATGGCCAGTGTGCTTCGACGTGTTTGTCAGCATTTCTTGCATGCGTGTGGAGGGAAAGCGTAGGGAACTACACGCAGTCTCTGTTGTGGGTTGGGCAAGGCATCGCTGGAGCAGCTAGTACCGGTGTGTGGGAGGTTGTTGCACCATTGCTGGCGATGGAAAGCTCGCCGGCGGAGCCTAGAAGAGGGCCTAGGAGCCTCGGTTGACCAAAAGAAGAGCACTGGAAGAACGAGAACCCGACGGCATGCACAGGATCAGAAATGGCGACGAAGCTCCAGACGGCATGTACAGGTGTGGCGGGTCTGATTCTTCTCGGAAGAGCACAGATAGAAGGCGAGATGTCAAGCTCACCTACGTGGATCGCGATGGCAGGGAACGAACGGGGTCGATGGAGGGCTTGTCGAGGCGGCAGTGGACAGCAGTTTCCTTGCGGGGTTCGGCAGCCATGAGAGGGAGGCTAAGAGCATGAAAACGGACGAGAATTCCACCTACCGATTTCCTACTGCAAGGCCAAGACCGGCGACTCGCTCTGAACGGTGCCAGGGCAGCGGACGGGGACCTCCGTAGCGTTGGGGTGACCTCGAGCTCGGCGAGATCTAGAGGGCGAGTGCAGAGGGGAGCTAGGGCTAACTGCGGCTCGGAGATGGGAAACGGATGCGCATCGGGTTCCTCTTCTTCATATAGGGCGTGCAGACCTGGAGATTACGTCGAATCTCGCTAAAAACGGAGTTGGCGGCGATTTATTTCCATCCAGCAGAGAAACATGCCTGGAGACGACTGGTGGTGTATGTAGAAAGTATTTAAAAAAATCACTGGAAACGGTGGCCTTGTCGACACAGCCTGGCCGAGAGCCCACGAGGCCGAGACGACCTTTGTACAGAATTTTTTCTTTTTTTATTATACAATCTTCGTTAAGTAGGAGTCTTACTTACATGCCTCTTTATTATTAGGTATAGGTATATATATATATATATATATATATATATATATAGGTATAGATATAGGTATAGATAATATAATAAAGTTAATCAAACTTACGGTTTAACTTGGTACCATACGTTTTCTACTAGGCGGAGGAAGTGATTTTTATCTCAAGCAAAATAGAAAATACTCCCTCCATCCATTAATCGGCGTCGTTTGAACAAAATCGCGTTTTCTAGGAGTCGGCATCATCTAAGCTGGCCCCTCCCGATCTTTCTCGGGTTGTTGCGCGCGAGACACCTCGTATGCCATGCGGAGTATCACCCTGTTCGTTTCGCTGGTTTATTGTGGCTAAAAGTACTATTCGCTGGTTCGTTGTGAGAGAAAAACACTGCTGGATGACTGCTGATTCTGCTGATCCAGCGAAACGAACAGGGTGATACTCCGCATGGCATACGAGGTGTCTCGCGCGCAACAACCCGAGAAAGATCGGGAGGGGCCAGCTTAGATGATGCCGACTCCTAGAAAACGCGATTTTGTTCAAACGACGCCGATTAATGGATGGAGGGAGTATTTTCTATTTTGCTTGAGATAAAAATCACTTCCTCCGCCTAGTAGAAAACGTATGGTACCAAGTTAAACCGTAAGTTTGATTAACTTTATTATATTATCTATACCTATATCTATACCTATATATATATATATATATATATATATATATATACCTATACCTAATAATAAAGAGGCATGTAAGTAAGACTCCTACTTAACGAAGATTGTATAATAAAAAAAGAAAAAATTCTGTACAAAGGTCGTCTCGGCCTCGTGGGCTCTCGGCCAGGCTGTGTCGACAAGGCCACCGTTTCCAGTGATTTTTTTAAATACTTTCTACATACACCACCAGTCGTCTCCAGGCATGTTTCTCTGCTGGATGGAAATAAATCGCCGCCAACTCCGTTTTTAGCGAGATTCGACGTAATCTCCAGGTCTGCACGCCCTATATGAAGAAGAGGAACCCGATGCGCATCCGTTTCCCATCTCCGAGCCGCAGTTAGCCCTAGCTCCCCTCTGCACTCGCCCTCTAGATCTCGCCGAGCTCGAGGTCACCCCAACGCTACGGAGGTCCCCGTCCGCTGCCCTGGCACCGTTCAGAGCGAGTCGCCGGTCTTGGCCTTGCAGTAGGAAATCGGTAGGTGGAATTCTCGTCCGTTTTCATGCTCTTAGCCTCCCTCTCATGGCTGCCGAACCCCGCAAGGAAACTGCTGTCCACTGCCGCCTCGACAAGCCCTCCATCGACCCCGTTCGTTCCCTGCCATCGCGATCCACGTAGGTGAGCTTGACATCTCGCCTTCTATCTGTGCTCTTCCGAGAAGAATCAGACCCGCCACACCTGTACATGCCGTCTGGAGCTTCGTCGCCATTTCTGATCCTGTGCATGCCGTCGGGTTCTCGTTCTTCCAGTGCTCTTCTTTTGGTCAACCGAGGCTCCTAGGCCCTCTTCTAGGCTCCGCCGGCGAGCTTTCCATCGCCAGCAATGGTGCAACAACCTCCCACACACCGGTACTAGCTGCTCCAGCGATGCCTTGCCCAACCCACAACAGAGACTGCGTGTAGTTCCCTACGCTTTCCCTCCACACGCATGCAAGAAATGCTGACAAACACGTCGAAGCACACTGGCCATATGCGTCGTGCGTGTTGTTGGCCTGCTCCAAATTGATAGCAAGCTTGATGACATCAATGATGCCATCATCACGTCACATACGCTTTATGACCGTTTTCCTTAAGAAAAACAAATCCAAAAATATTATGAAAATACAATAGCCATCGATTCTCCACAGTTTCTTCGTTTTAATTCCGTTTTACTCGTTCAAGTTGACTTAGATTTGTAACGACATGCTCTACGCAGTAGTGTTAATGCTTTGTATGTCACATGTTCTATTCTTAGAACGTAGTCTCTTGTACATGAAATTCACTCGTTTATATGTGATTTAGAAGAGAAACTATGATTACAAAAAAATTATATTCTTCTTTGTTATCATAATCAGAACAAACTAATTCCCAAATCCACCTATCATCGCCGGCATAACCATAAAAAAGATCATTAAAAAAGTATGAGTTGTTATTAAAACATTATAAAGTTGATGATTCCCATCAAGAAGCAGTACAGGCTAATTCCATGCGAATCAGTATGGAGAAGCATGTGCCCATCACTCCTGCAATGGCACCGAAGATGAAATAAGCATACTTCCCTTATAGCACAAGTATGCAGATATACTCATTTCTATAGAAAAAAATATCCACTCAAGTATCAACTAATACTTTCAAAAGCAGTATACGTACATTCACAGTACTACCAATAAACAAGCACATATATATAATCATATTCCTTTTAAAAAAGTATGCAGTCCGTCATGCATACGCTCATATCTTTTTCTTAAAAAATAATATGTATTTCCCAAAATAATAAAATAGTATAACGCTATATTTTTTTCTCCCGTTGCAACGCACGGGCATTTTTATTATATTAGTAATAATAAAGAGGCAAAATTTTCACGTAAGATGTAAGTAAGACTCCTACTCAATTAAGATTTGCCACATATGTATACGTGCCCAATTAACGTGCATATGTTCCCAACATACATACGTGACCAGTATCTATTCGTATGGAGATCCAAACCACGTCAAAATTGAGTTCTCTACGACGTTGTCGTGTCTCATTGTAACTCAAGTCCTGACTGCCATGGAGTAGTAGTATAAGTTCACGTCAACGGAGCCAATGTGCGATCCAGAATCTGTTCCTGTCTCTGTGATCTGCCATCTCGTGCGTCGCCGACCATGTCGTCTCTATCAGAGTTGTAGTCGTCGTCTTAGATGGCGCCATGGCTTCTCTCAACGCCTGCCACAGATTCACATCTCTCCGGGGTGCATCAGGTGACTGGCACGCATCTGCTGCGCATCGACGACTACTCCGGCGTGGCTAGTATAGCTACTTGGTGCTTGTAGCTGGAAGCTCTGTTGAATCGTTGCGGCCCGATGCTGTATCTTAAGGCCGAGTTGCCGTCCTGGTCGAGGAGGCTGAGCGTGTACGCCACCACCACCAGTCGTCGTCATAGCTGTTCTGGTTCATGAGCTCGAGCTCGACCGCAGTGTCCGGTTCGGCCATGTATTTGATGTCATCGTAGCTGGTGGTCCGGCCACGTATTTGCTTT